>BMAO01016545.1:0-13229 GCA_019973975.1 Trichonephila clavata
GGATTAATACGGCCGTACCACATTTAAAAAAAACAACTTTCTCCTAAGGCACCGACGAGATTCGAACTCGTGATCTCCTGTTTACTAGACAGGCGCTTTAACCAACTAAGCCACGGCGCCCACGAACCTCTGTTATGTATTGAATATAATTATCCTAATTGAAGACACTTTGTTCCATAAGTAATTGAAAAGTCTTTTGTATTTTACTAAAATAATACAGCAAAACTAATTCACCTTCTCCTGGGTTGATTCAGATACCATGCTTAACGTTGGAAACAAGACTCCTTTAAACACAACGGAAGCAGGCTAAGAGGGATTAATACGGCCGTACCACATTTAAAAAGAACAACTTTCTCCTAAGGCACCGACGAGATTCGAACTCGTGATCTCCTGTTTACTAGACATGTGCTTTAACCAACTAAGCCACGGCGCCCACGAACCTCTGTGATGTATTGAATCTAATTATCCTAATCGAAAAGAATTGGTTCCATAAGTAATTGAAAAGTCTTTTGTATTTTAATAAAATAATACAGCAAAACGAATTCACCTTCTCCTGGGTTGATTCAGATTCCATGCTTAACGTTGGAAACAAGACTCCTTTAAACACAACGGAAGGGCTAAGAGGGATTAATATGGCCCCCGTATCACATTTAAAAAGAACAACTTTCTCCTAAGGCACCGACGAGATTCGAACTCGTGATCTCCTGTTTACTAGACAGGCGCTTTAACCAACTAAGCCACGGCGCCCACGAACCTCTGTTATGTATTGAATATAATTATCCTAATTGAAGACACTTTGTTCCATAAGTAATTGAAAAGTCTTTTGTATTTTAATAAAATAATACAGCAAAACGAATTCACCTTCTCCTGGGTTGATTCAGATACCATGCTTAACGTTGGAAACAAGACTCCTTTAAACACAACGGAAGCAGGCTAAGAGGGATTAATACGGCCGTACCACATTTAAAAAGAACAACTTTCTCCTAAGGCACCGACGAGATTCGAACTCGTGATCTCCTGTTTACTAGACAGGCGCTTTAACCAACTAAGCCACGGCGCCCACGAACCTCTGTTATGTATTGAATATAATTATCCTAATTGAAGACACTTTGTTCCATAAGTAATTGAAAGGTCTTTTGTATTTTACTAAAATAATACAGCAAAACTAATTCACCTTCTCCTGGGTTGATTCAGATACCATGCTTAACGTTGGAAACAAGACTCCTTTAAACACAACGGAAGCAGGCTAAGAGGGATTAATACGGCCGTACCACATTTAAAAAGAACAACTTTCTCCTAAGGCACCGACGAGATTCGAACTCGTGATCTCCTGTTTACTAGACAGGCGCTTTAACCAACTAAGCCACGGCGCCCACGAACCTCTGTTATGTATTGAATATAATTATCCTAATTGAAGACACTTTGTTCCATAAGTAATTGAAAAGTCTTTTGTATTTTAATAAAATAATACAGTAAAACGAATTCACCTCTCCTGGGTTGATTCAGATACCATGCTTAACGTTGGAAACAAGACTCCTTTAAACACAACGGAAGCAGGCTAAGAGGGATTAATACGGCCGTACCACATTTAAAAAGAACAACTTTCTCCTAAGGCACCGACGAGATTCGAACTCGTGATCTCCTGTTTACTAGACAGGCGCTTTAACCAACTAAGCCACGGCGCCCACGAACCTCTGTTATGTATTGAATATAATTATCCTAATTGAAGACACTTTGTTCCATAAGTAATTGAAAAGTCTTTTGTATTTTAATAAAATAATACAGCAAAACGAATTCACCTTCTCCTGGGTTGATTCAGATACCATGCTTAACGTTGGAAACAAGACTCCTTTAAACACAACGGAAGCAGGCTAAGAGGGATTAATACGGCCGTACCACATTTAAAAAGAACAACTTTCTCCTAAGGCACCGACGAGATTCGAACTCGTGATCTCCTGTTTACTAGACAGGCGCTTTAACCAACTAAGCCACGGCGCCCACGAACCTCTGTTATGTATTGAATATAATTATCCTAATTGAAGACACTTTGTTCCATAAGTAATTGAAAAGTCTTTTGTATTTTAATAAAATAATACAGCAAAACGAATTCACCTCTCCTGGGTTGATTCAGATTCCATGCTTAACGTTGGAAACAAGACTCCTTTAAACACAACGGAAGCAGGCTAAGAGGGATTAATACGGCCGTATCACATTTAAAAAGAACAACTTTCTCCTAAGGCACCGACGAGATTCGAACTCGTGATCTCCTGTTTACTAGACAGGCGCTTTAACCAACTAAGCCACGGCGCCCACGAACCTCTGTATGTATTGAATATAATTATCCTAATTGAAGACACTTGTTCCATAAGTAATTGAAAAGTCTTTTGTATTTTAATAAAATAATACAGCAAAACGAATTCACCTCTCCTGGTTGATTCAGATTCCATGCTTAACGTTGGAAACAAGACTCCTTTAAACACAACGGAAGCAGGCTAAGAGGGATTAATACGGCCGTACACATTTAAAAAGAACAACTTTCTCCTAAGGCACCGACGAGATTCGAACTCGTGATCTCCTGTTTACTAGACAGGCGCTTTAACCAACTAAGCCACGGCGCCCACGAACCTCTGTTATGTATTGAATATAATTATCCTAATTGAAGACACTTTGTTCCATAAGTAATTGAAAAGTCTTTTGTATTTTAATAAAATAATACAGCAAAACGAATTCACCTCTCCTGGGTTGATTCAGATTCCATGCTTAACGTTGGAAACAAGACTCCTTTAAACACAACGGAAGCAGGCTAAGAGGGATTAATACGGCCCCCGTATCACATTTAAAAAGAACAACTTTCTCCTAAGGCACCGACGAGATTCGAACTCGTGATCTCCTGTTTACTAGACAGGCGCTTTAACCAACTAAGCCACGGCGCCCACGAACCTCTGTTATGTATTGAATATAATTATCCTAATTGAAGACACTTTGTTCCATAAGTAATTGAAAAGTCTTTTGTATTTTAATAAAATAATACAGCAAAACGAATTCACCTCTCCTGGGTTGATTCAGATTCCATGCTTAACGTTGGAAACAAGACTCCTTTAAACACAACGGAAGCAGGCTAAGAGGGATTAATACGGCCGTATCACATTTAAAAAGAACAACTTTCTCCTAAGGCACCGACGAGATTCGAACTCGTGATCTCCTGTTTACTAGACAGGCGCTTTAACCAACTAAGCCACGGCGCCCACGAACCTCTGTTATGTATTGAATATAATTATCCTAATTGAAGACACTTGTTCCATAAGTAATTGAAAAGTCTTTTGTATTTTAATAAAATAATACAGCAAAACGAATTCACCTCCTGGTTGATTCAGATTCCATGCTTAACTTTGGAAACTAAACTCCTTTAAACACAACGGAAGCAGGCTAAGAGGGATTAATACGGCCGTACCACATTTAAAAAGAACAACTTTCTCCTAAGGCACCGACGAGATTCGAACTCGTGATCTCCTGTTTACTAGACAGGCGCTTTAACCAACTAAGCCACGCGCCCACGAACCTCTGTTATGTATTGAATATAATTATCCTAATTGAAGACACTTTGTTCCATAAGTAATTGAAAGGTCTTTTGTATTTTAATAAAATAATACAGCAAAACGAATTCACCTTCTCCTGGGTTGATTCAGATTCCATGCTTAACGTTGGAAACAAGACTCCTTTAAACACAACGGAAGCAGGCTAAGAGGGATTAATACGGCCGTACCACATTTAAAAAGAACAACTTTCTCCTAAGGCACCGACGAGATTCGAACTCGTGATCTCCTGTTTACTAGACAGGCGCTTTAACCAACTAAGCCACGGCGCCCACGAACCTCTGTTATGTATTGAATATAATTATCCTAATTGAAGACACTTTGTTCCATAAGTAATTGAAAAGTCTTTTGTATTTTAATAAAATAATACAGCAAAACGAATTCACCTCTCCTGGGTTGATTCAGATTCCATGCTTAACGTTGGAAACAAGACTCCTTTAAACACAACGGAAGCAGGCTAAGAGGGATTAATACGGCCGTACCACATTTAAAAAGAACAACTTTCTCCTAAGGCACCGACGAGATTCGAACTCGTGATCTCCTGTTTACTAGACAGGCGCTTTAACCAACTAAGCCACGGCGCCCACGAACCTCTGTTATGTATTGAATATAATTATCCTAATTGAAGACACTTGTTCCATAAGTAATTGAAAAGTCTTTTGTATTTTAATAAAATAATACAGCAAAACGAATTCACCTTCTCCTGGGTTGATTCAGATACCATGCTTAACGTTGGAAACAAGACTCCTTTAAACACAACGGAAGCAGGCTAAGAGGGATTAATACGGCCGTACCACATTTAAAAAGAACAACTTTCTCCTAAGGCACCGACGAGATTCGAACTCGTGATCTCCTGTTTACTAGACAGGCGCTTTAACCAACTAAGCCACGGCGCCCACGAACCTCTGTTATGTATTGAATATAATTATCCTAATTGAAGACACTTTGTTCCATAAGTAATTGAAAAGTCTTTTGTATTTTAATAAAATAATACAGCAAAACGAATTCACCTCTCCTGGGTTGATTCAGATACCATGCTTAACGTTGGAAACAAGACTCCTTTAAACACAACGGAAGCAGGCTAAGAGGGATTAATACGGCCGTACCACATTTAAAAAGAACAACTTTCTCCTAAGGCACCGACGAGATTCGAACTCGTGATCTCCTGTTTACTAGACAGGCGCTTTAACCAACTAAGCCACGGCGCCCACGAACCTCTGTTATGTATTGAATATAATTATCCTAATTGAAGACACTTTGTTCCATAAGTAATTGAAAAGTCTTTTGTATTTTACTAAAATAATACAGCAAAACGAATTCACCTTCTCCTGGGTTGATTCAGATACCATGCTTAACGTTGGAAACAAGACTCCTTTAAACACAACGGAAGCAGGCTAAGAGGGATTAATACGGCCGTACCACATTTAAAAAGAACAACTTTCTCCTAAGGCACCGACGAGATTCGAACTCGTGATCTCCTGTTTACTAGACAGGCGCTTTAACCAACTAAGCCACGGCGCCCACGAACCTCTGTATGTATTGAATATAATTATCCTAATTGAAAGAACTTTGTTCCATAAGTAATTGAAAAGTCTTTTGTATTTTAATAAAATAATACAGCAAAACGAATTCACCTCCTGGTTGATTCAGATTCCATGCTTAACGTTGGAAACAAGACTCCTTTAAACACAACGGAAGCAGGCTAAGAGGGATTAATACGGCCGTACCACATTTAAAAAGAACAACTTTCTCCTAAGGCACCGACGAGATTCGAACTCGTGATCTCCTGTTTACTAGACAGGCGCTTTAACCAACTAAGCCAACGCGCCCACGAACCTCTGTTATGTATTGAATATAATTATCCTAATTGAAGACACTTTGTTCCATAAGTAATTGAAAAGTCTTCTGTATTTTAATAAAATAATACAGCAAAACGAATTCACCTCTCCTGGGTTGATTCAGATTCCATGCTTAACGTTGGAAACAAGACTCCTTTAAACACAACGGAAGCAGGCTAAGAGGGATTAATACGGCCGTATCACATTTAAAAAGAACAACTTTCTCCTAAGGCACCGACGAGATTCGAACTCGTGATCTCCTGTTTACTAGACAGGCGCTTTAACCAACTAAGCCACGGCGCCCACGAACCTCTGTTATGTATTGAATATAATTATCCTAATTGAAGACACTTTGTTCCATAAGTAATTGAAAAGTCTTTTGTATTTTAATAAAATAATACAGCAAAACGAATTCACTTCTCCTGGGTTGATTCAGATTCCATGCTTAACGTTGGAAACAAGACTCCTTTAAACACAACGGAAGCAGGCTAAGAGGGATTAATACGGCCGTATCACATTTAAAAAGAACAACTTTCTCCTAAGGCACCGACGAGATTCGAACTCGTGATCTCCTGTTTACTAGACAGGCGCTTTAACCAACTAAGCCACGGCGCCCACGAACCTCTGTTATGTATTGAATATAATTATCCTAATTGAAGACACTTTGTTCCATAAGTAATTGAAAAGTCTTTTGTATTTTAATAAAATAATACAGCAAAACGAATTCACCTCTCCTGGGTTGATTCAGATACCATGCTTAACGTTGGAAACAAGACTCCTTTAAACACAACGGAAGCAGGCTAAGAGGGATTAATATGGCCGTATCACATTTAAAAAGAACAACTTTCTCCTAAGGCACCGACGAGATTCGAACTCGTGATCTCCTGTTTACTAGACAGGCGCTTTAACCAACTAAGCCACGGCGCCCACGAACCTCTGTTATGTATTGAATATAATTATCCTAATTGAAGACACTTTGTTCCATAAGTAATTGAAAAGTCTTTTGTATTTTAATAAAATAATACAGCAAAACGAATTCACCTTCTCCTGGGTTGATTCAGATACCATGCTTAACGTTGGAAACAAGACTCCTTTAAACACAACGGAAGCAGGCTAAGAGGGATTAATACGGCCGTACCACATTTAAAAAGAACAACTTTCTCCTAAGGCACCGACGAGATTCGAACTCGTGATCTCCTGTTTACTAGACAGGCGCTTTAACCAACTAAGCCACGCGCCCACGAACCTCTGTTATGTATTGAATATAATTATCCTAATTGAAGACACTTTGTTCCATAAGTAATTGAAAAGTCTTTTGTATTTTAATAAAATAATACAGCAAAACGAATTCACCTCTCCTGGGTTGATTCAGATACCATGCTTAACGTTGGAAACAAGACTCCTTTAAACACAACGGAAGCAGGCTAAGAGGGATTAATACGGCCGTACCACATTTAAAAAGAACAACTTTCTCCTAAGGCACCGACGAGATTCGAACTCGTGATCTCCTGTTTACTAGACAGGCGCTTTAACCAACTAAGCCACGGCGCCCACGAACCTCTGTATGTATTGAATATAATTATCCTAATTGAAGAACTTTGTTCCATAAGTAATTGAAAAGTCTTTTGTATTTTAATAAAATAATACAGCAAAACGAATTCACCTCCTGGTTGATTCAGATTCCATGCTTAACGTTGGAAACAAGACTCCTTTAAACACAACGGAAGCAGGCTAAGAGGGATTAATACGGCCCGTACCACATTTAAAAAGAACAACTTTCTCCTAAGGCACCGACGAGATTCGAACTCGTGATCTCCTGTTTACTAGACAGGCGCTTTAACCAACTAAGCCACGGCGCCCACGAACCTCTGTATGTATTGAATATAATTATCCTAATTGAAGAACTTTGTTCCATAAGTAATTGAAAAGTCTTTTGTATTTTAATAAAATAATACAGCAAAACGAATTCACCTCTCCTGGGTTGATTCAGATTCCATGCTTAACGTTGGAAACAAGACTCCTTTAAACACAACGGAAGCAGGCTAAGAGGGATTAATACGGCCGTATCACATTTAAAAAGAACAACTTTCTCCTAAGGCACCGACGAGATTCGAACTCGTGATCTCCTGTTTACTAGACAGGCGCTTTAACCAACTAAGCCACGGCGCCCACGAACCTCTGTTATGTATTGAATATAATTATCCTAATTGAAGACACTTTGTTCCATAAGTAATTGAAAGTCTTTTGTATTTTAATAAAATAATACAGCAAAACGAATTCACCTCTCCTGGTTGATTCAGATTCCATGCTTAACGTTGGAAACAAGACTCCTTTAAACACAACGGAAGCAGGCTAAGAGGGATTAATACGGCCGTACCACATTTAAAAAGAACAACTTTCTCCTAAGGCACCGACGAGATTCGAACTCGTGATCTCCTGTTTACTAGACAGGCGCTTTAACCAACTAAGCCACGGCGCCCACGAACCTCTGTTATGTATTGAATATAATTATCCTAATTGAAGACACTTTGTTCCATAAGTAATTGAAAAGTCTTTTGTATTTTAATAAAATAATACAGCAAAACGAATTCACCTTCTCCTGGGTTGATTCAGATACCATGCTTAACGTTGGAAACAAGACTCCTTTAAACACAACGGAAGCAGGCTAAGAGGGATTAATACGGCCGTACCACATTTAAAAAGAACAACTTTCTCCTAAGGCACCGACGAGATTCGAACTCGTGATCTCCTGTTTACTAGACATGTGCTTTATCCAACTAAGCCACGGCGCCCACGAACCGCTGAGATGTATTAAATATAATTATCCTAATTGAAAAGAATTGGTTCCATAAGTAATTGAAAAGTCTTTTATATTTTAATAAAATAATACAGCAAAACCGAATTCACCTCCTGGATTGATTCAGATACCATGCTTAACGTTGGAAACAAGACTCCTTTAAACACAACGGAAGCAGGCTAAGAGGGATTAATACGGCCCGTACCACATTTAAAAAGAAAAACTTTCTCCTAAGGCACCGACGAGATTCGAACTCGTGATCTCCTGTTTACTAGACAGGCGCTTTAACCAACTAAGCCACGGCGCCCACGAACCTCTGTTATGTATTGAATATAATTATCCTAATTGAAGACACTTTGTTCCATAAGTAATTGAAAAGTCTTTTGTATTTTAATAAAATAATACAGCAAAACTAATTCACCTTCTCCTGGGTTGATTCAGATACCATGCTTAACGTTGGAAACAAGACTCCTTTAAACACAACGGAAGCAGGCTAAGAGGGATTAATACGGCCGTACCACATTTAAAAAGAACAACTTTCTCCTAAGGCACCGACGAGATTCGAACTCGTGATCTCCTGTTTACTAGACAGTGCTTTAACCAACTAAGCCACGGCGCCCACGAACCTCTGTATGTATTGAATATAATTATCCTAATTGAAAGACATTTGTTCCATAAGTAATTGAAAACTCTTTTGTATTTTAATAAAATAATACAGCAAAACGAATTCACCTCCTGGTTGATTCAGATTCCATGCTTAACGTTGGAAACAAGACTCCTTTAAACACAACGGAAGCAGGCTAAGAGGGATTAATACGGCCGTATCACATTTAAAAAGAACAACTTTCTCCTAAGGCACCGACGAGATTCGAACTCGTGATCTCCTGTTTACTAGACAGGCGCTTTAACCAACTAAGCCACGGCGCCCACGAACCTCTGTTATGTATTGAATATAATTATCCTAATTGAAGACACTATGTTCCATAAGTAATTGAAAAGTCTTCTGTATTTTAATAAAATAATACAGTAAAACGAATTCACCCTCTCCTGGGTTGATTCAGATTCCATGCTTAACTTTGGAAACTAAACTCCTTTAAACACAACGGAAGCAGGCTAAGAGGGATTAATACGGCCGTACCAGATTTAAAAAGAACAACTTTCTCCTAAGGCACCGACGAGATTCGAACTCGTGATCTCCTGTTTACTAGACAGGCGCTTTAACCAACTAAGCCACGGCGCCCACGAACCTCTGTTATGTATTGAATATAATTATCCTAATTGAAGACACTTGTTCCATAAGTAATTGAAAAGTCTTTTGTATTTTAATAAAATAATACAGCAAAACGAATTCACCTTCTCCTGGGTTGATTCAGATACCATGCTTAACGTTGGAAACAAGACTCCTTTAAACACAACGGAAGCAGGCTAAGAGGGATTAATACGGCCGTACCACATTTAAAAAGAACAACTTTCTCCTAAGGCACCGACGAGATTCGAACTCGTGATCTCCTGTTTACTAGACAGGCGCTTTAACCAACTAAGCCACGGCGCCCACGAACCTCTGTTATGTATTGAATATAATTATCCTAATTGAAGACACTTTGTTCCATAAGTAATTGAAAAGTCTTCTGTATTTTAATAAAATAATACAGCAAAACGAATTCACCTCTCCTGGTTGATTCAGATTCCATGCTTAACGTTGGAAACAAGACTCCTTTAAACACAACGGAAGCAGGCTAAGAGGGATTAATACGGCCCCCCGTACCAGATTTAAAAAGTACAACTTTCTCCTAAGGCACCGACGAGATTCGAACTCGTGATCTCCTGTTTACTAGACAGGCGCTTTAACCAACTAAGCCACGGCGCCCACGAACCTCTGTTATGTATTGAATATAATTATCCTAATTGAAGACACTTTGTTCCATAAGTAATTGAAAAGTCTTTTGTATTTTAATAAAATAATACAGCAAAACGAATTCACCTTCTCCTGGGTTGATTCAGATACCATGCTTAACGTTGGAAACAAGACTCCTTTAAACACAACGGAAGCAGGCTAAGAGGGATTAATACGGCCGTACCACATTTAAAAAGAACAACTTTCTCCTAAGGCACCGACGAGATTCGAACTCGTGATCTCCTGTTTACTAGACAGGCGCTTTAACCAACTAAGCCACGGCGCCCACGAACCTCTGTTATGTATTGAATATAATTATCCTAATTGAAGACACTTTGTTCCATAAGTAATTGAAAAGTCTTCTGTATTTTAATAAAATAATACAGCAAAACGAATTCACCTTCTCCTGGGTTGATTCAGATACCATGCTTAACGTTGGAAACAAGACTCCTTTAAACACAACGGAAGCAGGCTAAGAGGGATTAATACGGCCGTACCACATTTAAAAAGAACAACTTTCTCCTAAGGCACCGACGAGATTCGAACTCGTGATCTCCTGTTTACTAGACAGGCGCTTTAACCAACTAAGCCACGGCGCCCACGAACCTCTGTTATGTATTGAATATAATTATCCTAATTGAAGACACTTTGTTCCATAAGTAATTGAAAAGTCTTTTGTATTTTAATAAAATAATACAGCAAAACGAATTCACCTCTCCTGGGTTGATTCAGATACCATGCTTAACGTTGGAAACAAGACTCCTTTAAACACAACGGAAGCAGGCTAAGAGGGATTAATACGGCCGTACACATTTAAAAAGAACAACTTTCTCCTAAGGCACCGACGAGATTCGAACTCGTGATCTCCTGTTTACTAGACAGGCGCTTTAACCAACTAAGCCACGGCGCCCACGAACCTCTGTTATGTATTGAATATAATTATCCTAATTGAAGACACTTGTTCCATAAGTAATTGAAAAGTCTTTTGTATTTTAATAAAATAATACAGCAAAACGAATTCACCTCTCCTGGTTGATTCAGATACCATGCTTAACGTTGGAAACAAGACTCCTTTAAACACAACGGAAGCAGGCTAAGAGGGATTAATACGGCCGTACCACATTTAAAAAGAACAACTTTCTCCTAAGGCACCGACGAGATTCGAACTCGTGATCTCCTGTTTACTAGACAGGCGCTTTAACCAACTAAGCCACGGCGCCCACGAACCTCTGTTATGTATTGAATATAATTATCCTAATTGAAGACACTTTGTTCCATAAGTAATTGAAAAGTCTTTTGTATTTTAATAAAATAATACAGCAAAACGAATTCACCTCTCCTGGGTTGATTCAGATACCATGCTTAACGTTGGAAACAAGACTCCTTTAAACACAACGGAAGCAGGCTAAGAGGGATTAATACGGCCGTACCACATTTAAAAAGAACAACTTTCTCCTAAGGCACCGACGAGATTCGAACTCGTGATCTCCTGTTTACTAGACAGGCGCTTTAACCAACTAAGCCACGGCGCCCACGAACCTCTGTTATGTATTGAATATAATTATCCTAATTGAAGACACTTTGTTCCATAAGTAATTGAAAAGTCTTTTGTATTTTAATAAAATAATACAGCAAAACGAATTCACCTTCTCCTGGGTTGATTCAGATTCCATGCTTAACGTTGGAAACAAGACTCCTTTAAACACAACGGAAGCAGGCTAAGAGGGATTAATACGGCCGTACCACATTTAAAAAGAACAACTTTCTCCTAAGGCACCGACGAGATTCGAACTCGTGATCTCCTGTTTACTAGACAGGCGCTTTAACCAACTAAGCCACGGCGCCCACGAACCTCTGTTATGTATTGAATATAATTATCCTAATTGAAGACACTTTGTTCCATAAGTAATTGAAAAGTCTTTTGTATTTTAATAAAATAATACAGCAAAACGAATTCACCTCTCCTGGGTTGATTCAGATTCCATGCTTAACGTTGGAAACAAGACTCCTTTAAACACAACGGAAGCAGGCTAAGAGGGATTAATACGGCCGTACCACATTTAAAAAGAACAACTTTCTCCTAAGGCACCGACGAGATTCGAACTCGTGATCTCCTGTTTACTAGACAGGCGCTTTAACCAACTAAGCCACGGCGCCCACGAACCTCTGTTATGTATTGAATATAATTATCCTAATTGAAGACACTTTGTTCCATAAGTAATTGAAAAGTCTTCTGTATTTTAATAAAATAATACAGCAAAACGAATTCACCTCTCCTGGGTTGATTCAGATACCATGCTTAACGTTGGAAACAAGACTCCTTTAAACACAACGGAAGCAGGCTAAGAGGATTAATACGGCCCGTACCACATTTAAAAAGAACAACTTTCTCCTAAGGCACCGACGAGATTCGAACTCGTGATCTCCTGTTTACTAGACAGGCGCTTTAACCAACTAAGCCACGGCGCCCACGAACCTCTGTTATGTATTGAATATAATTATCCTAATTGAAGACACTTTGTTCCATAAGTAATTGAAAAGTCTTTTGTATTTTAATAAAATAATACAGCAAAACGAATTCACCCTCTCCTGGGTTGATTCAGATTCCATGCTTAACGTTGGAAACAAGACTCCTTTAAACACAACGGAAGCAGGCTAAGAGGGATTAATACGGCCGTACCAGATTTAAAAACAACAACTTTCTCCTAAGGCACCGACGAGATTCGAACTCGTGATCTCCTGTTTACTAGACAGGCGCTTTAACCAACTAAGCCACGGCGCCCACGAAACTCTGTTATGTATTGAATATAATTATCCTAATTGAAGACACTTTGTTCCATAAGTAATTGAAAGGTCTTTAGTATTTTAATAAAATAATACAGCAAAACGAATTCACCTTCTCCTGGGTTGATTCAGATACCATGCTTAACGTTGGAAACAAGACTCCTTTAAACACAACGGAAGCAGGCTAAGAGGGATTAATACGGCCGTACCACATTTAAAAAGAACAACTTTCTCCTAAGGCACCGACGAGATTCGAACTCGTGATCTCCTGTTTACTAGACATGTGCTTTATCCAACTAAGCCAACGCGCCCACGAACCGCTG
>BMAO01016546.1:0-22496 GCA_019973975.1 Trichonephila clavata
AATTTAAAAACAATTGCAACTATTTTTCCAAAATTTTTCAATTTGAGTTCCTAGAATCCATATGTCACCAAAATTTATGTTCCTTCAATACAGTTAGCAAACAATTTTTCAAAGTGTAAACTTTTAAGCTGCTGTTTCTTTTTCGATTCCTACTATTAGCTCACACTCTCTCTCTAATTATATATATGTATTTATCTTGTTCAAATTTTCAATCGTTCATAAAAAAATTTCTATTCATCCAATCAAACTCAAATTAATTTTTTAAAACTTGTAGTGGATGACACTTGATGTTAATATAGTTTTTTCAAATATTAATTCATTAATTACCGGTTAATTAATTAAATTAAGTTAAATACTGGTTTTTGATGCCAACTTAGATTTATGTAGATCGTTGCAACAATGTAACTGTTAAAACAATGACAAAAGTTGGCGTCAAAAACCGGTTTTTCAGCCAAACCGGTGTGCTTTGTTACAACAATGCAGACAAATCATGCTGTTTTTTCACACACACACAATTCCTGCTATTAGTTATCTCATATTCATATATATATATATATATATATATATATATATATATATCGAATATTTGCTTAATTATAATTGTGTGATTTATTTTATATTATATATATATTTGATTATTGATATATTGTTGAAATTTTCAATCGTTACTAAAATACTTTCTATTCATCCATTCAAAGTAAGAGTTGACTTAAATTTTTTGTGTATTACTTGCTTGGTTTGCTTGTAAGGTATCCGAACAAGTTGAAAATGACCCAATTCAGTCAAGACAGATATTTTTGTTTTTTATTTATTGAATAGAGCTATCTTTTGACTTGACGAAACATACTTTGTTTTATTTCTACGCTACCTAGAGCCATGTTACAATCAATTTTATTAAGTTAGAAAAACGGAAGTGGGTTTTTGATCTACCAGAAGTGGGCATTTAAATGGCTAAAATCTATCATGGCGAGTCTGATAACTCAAATATTACGAATGTATTTCTATAAAACTTTTTGAACCTGATATTGATGTTGTTTTCTAGAAAATGTACTAATATATTTCTTATTGTATGAATACTTTTTGAGTTATGGCTAGTTATTTAAATAATAGTCTCATAAAAAACGTAACATTTCTTATAATGTTTACTCAATTACCTCTAATATTTTCAAATTTTAATAAAAAAATTAAATTTTAGTACATTTTCTAGATAAATGCACCTAATTTGTTTTAGTAATACTTTTACTAATATATGTTTATTACTTTTTTCTCTAACTGCTTTCAAGTTTTTCAAAAAATAGTGCTAAAATTTCACTTATAATTGTGATGTTGTAAAATTCGGTAATTTATTTTAAATTTTGATAGTTAAATAGTAATAGTAGTTAGTATTGAGTCCTAAAAGAGCATTTATAATGCTTTAGTATGCTATTTTGTAAAAAAGTACTCCGAACGTGTTCGGATACCTTATTAGTATATCGACAGTGTGCATAATTGAAATCATACTTAAAATAGATTGCAG
The DNA here is from genome assembly GCA_019973975.1 of Trichonephila clavata. Taxonomy (NCBI): domain Eukaryota; kingdom Metazoa; phylum Arthropoda; class Arachnida; order Araneae; family Nephilidae; genus Trichonephila; species Trichonephila clavata. The sequence continues at coordinate 1,517 of BMAO01016546.1, forward strand.
AGCTTTGTTTTTCCATTTTGCAAGAATTAAGTATCGTGAACAATTGTAGCAGTGATTTTATATTTAATTTGATATAATGATCAAATGTGGGATTTTAGATGATAGAAGAATAAGGTTAAGAGAGACACTATAAAGCTGCACGAGTGTTATTGGCGACACAGACCTCTTAATAAGTCAAGTGACGAGAACAATATGTGTATGAGCTCTGGCACCCTCTCTCAAACTTCGCACCACAACAGAGGGAGGACGTCTGAGCCTCGACATATTTAATGTGCATCGGTCCCCTCCCGCGTTGGTTCTTCAGCGGTACTAGGCTTGAACTCATGACATTCCAGTCTTGAGTCCATGGTCTTGACCACTGACTACTACGGCCACTGGAACAGTTGAAGCAGCATCCATGTCTACAATAATTATTCTCTTATAATTTTCTTTTTAGAATGAAATTAAACAATTTTTGAATGGCAAGCTCATTTTAAAATACTTTTTACAATACATCTTAAAATGAACTATAAAAAAATTTATTTTAATTACAAAAGAAAATACCTTTTTCATTTGAAAGTTTTAATATAATGCGTCTTATGTTAGTATCCGACATTTTTCAAATGACTAAAATGCAATTTCTTCGTATTTTCTAACAAAAAATAACTCAGTGTTCTTGAATTTTAAAAATGTAAAATACAGAACTTTCTATAACAACTAATATAATAATTTTCTCATAATACAAAAGAGACAAAATAATAGCATAAGAGATCAAAGAGAAATGTATTATTTAGAGCAATAACGCCCTTTGTCTATAGTAAAATAAAGATGCGATGTTATTTTTTGCAACAAATTTTTTTTTACCAATATTTTTTTCATTGTATGCAATATTATAATAACAATGGATTAATTTAGAAAGCTTTTTCGAATTTTAATATCAAATGATTAGAAATTTAAATGCAACTAAGGACTGATTCACCCTAATGTAAGAAAAAAGAAACAGGTTATGCAATTTTTTTTTACTATTATCTGTCTGTCCTATTCTCTGTTAACTTAAAACTTTTTTTTATTTGCAAGCCTTCTCCATTTTCTTGCAATGACAAATTCGAAAAAAAAATATTTTTCTTTTTTTTAAGAATTGCTTTTGAAATATATATACAGTGGACCACAAAAGTGTTCGTACACTTGCAATTTCCGATAAAATGTAATGTTTTCCACTAATAAAAAGTAATATTTTTGAATTGTAATTTTTTTATGATATCTGCAACTTGTTCTTAATTGAATGACTTAATCAATTTTTTGAAAATAGTATAAATATTATTTTTAAAAATTAATAATCAAAAAGCTATTGAAGAATTACGCCACAAAAGTCTTGGTACACTTAACAAAAATCTCAACATAGCTTTAAATATTGTATTTTTTTTCTTACTTTAGTACTTGGAATATCTTTTAGTGTCTACAACAACTTTTAAACGTCTTGGTATAGATTTAATCATTTTTTTTATTTGCAAGCCTTCTCTATTTTTTTTGAAATTAATGAAACAAAAATATTTTTCTTTAAGAAATGCTTTTGAAATATATATTATATATATATATATATATTTAATTCTACTGAATTATAAGGATTTTTTTTTTACATGAGAAATGCCCATTTTTGTAATAAGAATTATTTTTCATTTTATATCTGTTAGCCACTTAATGTATTTGCAAAACACAAAACAAAATGATTTCTGTGTATAATATTTCCATTCCTGGTAGCTATCAATCGTAGTCACATGACCTGGATTGTTTTTAGAAACGTGATACATTTTTTCTTTTGAGCATTAAAACAATACATTAGTTTTGTTAAAGAATGAAAATGATTCCTCCCCAAATACATGCACACAAACACTAAAAGTGCTACATTACTAAAAAACATCATTTAATTATCACAGTGATCGGGGGGGGGAGAAGCTAAATTATGATAACGTTACTAAAAATTATACTGTACAATAAAAACAATCGATCCAAAAAATTGGTCATGATATTCTAAAAATTTATTTCCAATTTCGCTTTTAAAAGTTTTAATATTTTGAACTGTAACCATGAAGCAACTAGAAAATGATTCACCAAAATTCTCTTTCTATGTGTCAATCCAATTAAGAATTTAAAATTAAGAACTAAAAAAGCTAAAGAAAAGGAACACTACAAAAAAAAATGATACACTTCAAAGCATATTCACAAAATTTGACGTAGAATTAAATGGACATATTTATTATTAATTTTGAAACATATAAGAGAAAAATAATTTAATGCTTTGTTTTCCCCCTACATTTCGAGAGATCGTTATCAATAGTAATTTCTGACAGTCAATTTAAATTTACCATTTAAAAAATATTGCAAAATTTATAATATCCGATCATATCATTGTATGATTATATAATATGAAAAATATACTGACAAACTTTCTAATGCAATTCTATTCCTTCGATGAATAGACACGCATTAAATAATTATAATTCTTCAGATGGACATTTTTGGATGCTTAGTTAAGCTAACTCACCACGTTTAGAACCATGATTTTGGAAAAATTTATAATATCCGATCCATATCATTGTATGATTATATAATATGAAAAAATATACTGACAAACTTTCTAATGCAATTCTATTCCTTCGATGTGAATAGACATGTATTAAATAACTATAGTTCTTCAGATGGACATTTTTGGATGCTTAGTTAAGCTAACTTACCACGTTTAGAATCATGATTTGGAAAAAGCCCTTAAATGGATAATTGTTTAGATATATAGTGTCAGTTGAATTAGAATATACATATAAAATTGTCTTAAAAATATTATTACGAGAATAAAATTATCCAAATGCAATTTTTTGGGATAAAAATAAAGAGAGAATGTGACATTTTTTTTATGAATAAATTCTTTTGATGAATTTTTGTAACAGTAAAATTCTGCCTATAAATAGCTACGGTTTCTATAACGGGTTTGAAATAAAAATTTTGAAAAATTCACATCATTTTCAGAGTTATGATCCGATGAAATATCAATAAGTGGCTTTTTGTTAAAATTTCTTTATTCTGATCTATTAAAATAGTAATAAATCCACTCTTAAGTGATGTATTTCAAAAATCCTAGTTCAGCCCCCGTATAGAAGTCCTAGCTGTAGAGAGGGAAAATATTATTTATAGAGAAAAGTTTTTCATAAAAGCCGTTTTCTTTGAAAGGGGTGCAATTCCATTTTATATTATATAAGGAGAAATTTACCACTTTCAAAGTATAATTATATTTGTACTTTCATTCACTACGTAAATTTATGTTGACAAAATGATGAAAATTTTGAACAATTTTTTGAGGGACTGTTCATAAATACAAAGCTCATAGCAGATTCCATTCAATGTTATAATTAACTCAATTTTTGTCAAAAATGGACATACACACCTTTAAAAAAACGGCTCATGTGTTAATTTTTCTTCATTTTTTTACCAAAAAAAAAAAAAAATGCATTTAAAAAGTTTTTTCATGTAATGACATTTATAAAACTATTTTATACGTATATGTTAGTTTAACTGGCATTAAATATAAAAATTTATATATCAATTTACTCGTATAAGCATTTTCCGAACATATAGGCAGTCATATTAATTGTACAAAAATTAACATTCAATTAAAGTATCAGAATACGTTCAGAGTACTTTTTAACATAATAGCATACGAAAACATTATAAATGCTCTTTTAGGACTTAATACCAATAAATATCACTATTTAACTATCAATATTTAAAATAAAAATTACCTGAATTTTACAAAAACCACATTTATAAGTGAAATTTTAGCACTATTTTTGAAAAACTTGAAAGCAGTTAGAGAAAAAAGTTATAAACATAGATTAGTAAAAGTATTACTAAAACAAATTAGATACATTTATTTAGAAAATGTACCAAAATTTTAATTTTTTATTAAAATTTGAAAATTTTAGAGCTGATTGAGTAAACATTATAAGAAATGTTACACTCTTTATAAGACCATGTTTTAAATAACTAGCCATAACTCAAAAAGTATTCATACAATAAGAAATATTTGAGTACATTCTCTAAAAAAACATCAATATCAGGTTCAAAAAGTTTTATAGAAATACATTCCTCATATTTTGAGACTCGCCATGATAGATTTTGAGCCATTTAAATTCTGGTAGATCAAACACCCACTTCCGGTTTTTCTAACTTAATAAAATTAATTGTAACATGGCCTCTAAGTAGCGTAGAAATAAAACAAAGTATGTTTTGTAAAGTCAAAAGATTAAAATAAAAAACAACAATATCTGTCTTGATTGAATTGGGTCATTTTCAACGTGTTCGGATACCTTAAATACCTGAAAATAATTATATACTTTTCTCCAAAATTATTACAGTATTGGTGATTAGGTCCAATTAAAAGAAAAGAGCGTTTATATTTCTACTAAAAAACATTGAAATGATTGCTAGTACAGAAAGACGAAAACATTCAACTTACTAAATAAACCAGAAACAACAATTCGTAATTTTCTAGTAAGGCTGCCACTAAGTGTGGAAAATAGATTAAAACATATTTAATGGGTAAGTTTTACTTCCTATTAAGCGTTTAGTAGTATACCAGGAATTAATTTATTGGCTATCCTCTTACTAACATGAACAGGGTAGGGAGCAGTGATTGGGTAGAAAAAATTAACGAGATTCCATTAAGAGAAAAAGGGGCGTGTCTTGTTTTTATCAAGTGTCGCTCTTCTGGTTGTTTGACTAGAATGTCCACAACTTCCTCGACTTTATCTTTATTGACATTCGGAAGATAAAATGCAGGTATAGACTCACCTCGAACCCTTTCGAGAGAGAAATGGTTAGTTATGAACTGGCCCCTAAAGGTAACTGAATCTTGAAAGTTTAGATGACTGAGTAGTAGAACTAGCTTAAGGTGGCGACAACTTTTTTTTTATTTTTAAAAAAAGCAGATATGGGCATTTTTTTGTTATTTTTAGATTTGTTGAGTGCATTTTAAGAAAAATGTGCTAAAATTAAGAAGAGAAAAAGAAATTATTATTACTAAAATGGGAAGAAATAGGTAAAAATGGACAAAAAATAGCATACACGCGGCCCATTCTGCACCAAAGGTTTAGGAACAAATTTTCAATTGTTTCAATCTAATGTGTCGCTATAGTATTCAATTTTGAAATGACCTTTAGGATAAGATATATATATATATTATATATATATTTATAAAAACCAGAGCACTTTATCTCGGTTACTATATGAAAATGCTTAAAACGACAGTGGTTATATTCACATAAGGGACTGTGAATTTTGTAATAAAACAGTGATTGATACATCTGAAGGTTAAAACAATTCTATGTGACATACACAAAAAATTTCACAGTTAACTATGTTTAAAACTTTTTTTAGCAATCGCTGACCCCGTTTGATTATTTTCAAAAAATCACATTTCGTGTAAAACGCGTTTTAAAGTATGACATCTTGCTTAAATTCATGACATCTGCCTTTACTGAAACACTTGTAGTTTTTGTTCTAGTGAACGGAAAATGATACAATTGGTATTTTTATAAAGCTAATAAGATGGCGCATAAAATAAAATCATAAGAAAAATTTGTCAATTTTTGGCAAAATTCACAGTTTTAGGGTACCTTAAGCAATAGAAGACATTTAAAAGTGTTTAAAAATATAGAAAGTTATTAAAAAGGACGATGAAATGTAAAGAAGCAATACAACAGGAATCCATTACAGTTGATATAGCTCTATCAGAAAAGAATTGAAATGAATTTTTGTAGAGCGTAAAATATTTCGAAATGAATTAAGTTTATTATTAAATTCATTCTTTAAAAAAATAAGTTTCTTTTAAAAATTATATATGCATACATATATAAATACAGTCGACTGTCGATAATTCCAAGTTGAAGGGACCTCTAGAAGACTTCGGATTATCAAGAGTTCGAATGATCAAGAGGTTTGGAAAAAATTCCAAAATATACGAAGGAAATTTTTTTCTAACACATTTAAATTTGAAACTATGTAATAAAACCACAATTGTACATATGTAAAAATTCATTTAAAAGTATTATTAAAAATTATATATTATATACAATATAAATATTAAACACAAGTTAAAATTCCTGTATTAAAAGATTTCATTTGTGTATCATAAACAACTATTAAAACAATACATACCGAACATAATAATTTTTTTTTGACGAAAAATCTGTTATCTTTTTTTGTTTTACGGCATTCAATCTAACTTTGTCAATAGATTTTTCTAGAATAAAAGAAGAAGCTTGAAAAACGTCCGCATCAACATGACTTTAAAGGGAAAAGATGCGTAGTTTTTTTAGTGACACTTTAGCTTCTGACAGAGTTATAGGAATCAACTCCGATGACCGTCAAAGGGGCTACGTTACAGGGGAGACGAGCAGAGGCAATATAACACAGAACATGGTTGGAGAGAGAGAACATACGTGGCTCTACTAATTCCTTGGGGATTCTTCTGGGGAAAAGTATTTATTTCAACCAACTTTCGCCGAGTAAGGAAGCGTGATTATGCAAATGAAGTATATTATATAAATTCTGTTTTCTCGAGTTTGAGGAGTTGGCAAGTTAGCCGGTGAGTTAGTTTGTTAGTTGAAGAGTGAAGGATCGTGTAATTATTAAGAGAATTTGGAGTTTATCCATGAAAAGGATTACAGAGAGAGGATCAATTGACAGTGATTAAATCCAGATTAGAATCTCCAGCAAAGGTTCAAGTGCAGGATCAACATAAAAGTACAGGTATCGTGATCCTTGTTTAAATTAGAAGTTAGCTTATTAGCGTGCGACGTAGTTTATATTGAGTGTGTTTAAGCTATCGTGGAATCAGGTGAGGGTCCGCATTTTTATCCCCGTGCTATTGAATCTCACCTCCGCTCTCCACTATCTGATCAGTTATTTTAATTAGATTGTTACTGTGTCTGATTGATATTTTGGTGTCAATAAATTAATTAGAGTGAAACAAGTCTAGTGATTATTCAGTTTCTCCCATACACCTAGCCGGGTCTGCGGGTAGACAAGGGTTCAACGTTCTAATTTTTTTTTCTCTGACAGACAGTTCAGATTATTTCCCATGTTGGATAGTCTCAATTTTTTTCGTAAAATATAACGTGTACAAAAGTTATCACTGCATTGCGTGCATTTTTGTTATTGTTGGAAAAATGAACTTTTGTATGTAAAATTTTTCCAAATTGTGGAAAACATTTGTTTGTTTGCATTTGTTTTGCTACGCATTAAGACTTGGCTTTATATGTGAGAATTACCTGTATTGTTTGTTGTAATATATTGTATGTTTGAAAGTGTATATATTTTTGTGTGTATTTATTAAAGTATATAAGTACACTGCTGGCCACCGTAAATGCAACACAAAGAAAGACAAGAGATAGCACAACAAAATTTATTTTGTAGATAATATATTGACCAAGTATCAAATGATTAAATTTATAGACTTCTGTGAAGTGTGGTTCCTGGTAGAATCAGTAGCCAGAGCATCCGCCATTGTTGGAGATCACCGCTGCCACGTGCCTCGGCATTGATTCAAAGAGACTTTAGATGTGTTCTTGGGGTACAGAAGACCAAGCAGCTTCCCCACGTAGTCAAAGTTGATCTGGTGGGGCAGCTGGGGGTGTCATCTGGGTCAATCGTTGAGCAACCATGGACCACATGTTTTCTACCGGCGAAAGATCCAGAGAGCGAGCAGGCCAGGGAAGCAATTCAATCCGGTGATTGACGAAGAACCTTTGGACAATGCATGTAGGAAAGGAGTGCAAGTTTTCTTTTACTTCTTTTGATTTTTATTGTGAGAGATGGCACCACTAATCGAAACCACGTGAGTTTTAGCTGCGCGATACGATGAGGTCATGTATTTATGAGGTGGCAGAAAAGAAACTGGGAGTTGCGCCAAAGCTTGAACGAAGGCAGGTCAGAGGAAATCGCTCTCTCCGTTGTTTTAGAAAGAGTACGGTTTTCGGAATTAGTATGGTGCTATCTCGAATTATTTAAAACGCCTTGTAGATAGTAAATGTTTTAGTTGTGTTTTTAATAAATTAGGTTATTTTAACTCTGTGTGCTTATTTTTAATATTAAAAATCGAACCTTCCCCTAGACGCCGTCCCACATACATGCCACGTATGGTTGCGCATTATCCTGTTGAAATATGGCTGTGCCCAAGCCCTGAAGGTAAGGAAGGACAACTGGCTCCAACAAATTGGAGATGTAGCGCTGGCTGTTTAATGTACCGGCAATGCGTACTGGAGGAGTGTGAGAGTGATATCCAATACCCGGTGCAGGACCAGTGTGGCGGTGCATAACGCAGCTGTTCAGCATCCTCTCTCCACGGCGTCTCCAGACTCGACATCGTGGTGTTGCAGACAGATGCGTGACTCGTCAGTAAAGACAACTTCATTCCATTCTGCCACCCACATCCTTCTTTCATCGCACCATTGGCGGCGGAGACGTCTGTGGTTCTGCGTCAAGGGTAGAACAAGCAATGGATGTCTTGCAGACAGACCACTCTACTGTAAACGGCGTCGAATGGTACGCGTAGACACTGAATGATGCGTTACAGATTAAATGTGCTGTGCTACGATTCGTGATGTGACTGAGTGATCCGTCACTGCCATGCGCACAATTTGCCTGTCCTCTCGTGAAGTGGTGCACTGAGGTGGATGCAATCGACCCCGTCGGTCCGTCGTACCCTCCTGCATCCAACGGTCCCCTATCCGCATTACAGTTGTTTTGTTTCGTCCAACACGACTACCGATATCCCTGAAAGATAATCCACAATCTAGGTTGGCCACTATCCTTCCTCTGTCGGATACTTGATCAAAAGCTGATGGCTGTTTTCTACGAGACATAATGGATCGTTTTTTGAAAAAACCACAAGAAGAACACAATTGCCGAACTTGAAATAGTCGAAATCTGCAAGCCTTCAATAGCGCTTTGAGGTGGCGCCAGAGGCGTGCGTGATTTGTGTCTGCGCTGAAATTCTAATCATTTGCATATCTCACCTCCGCTAATGCATGTTGTAAATTTCATGTTATTTGCGTGCTTCCTTCAGGGTGTTGCATTTATGGTGGCCAGCAGTGTATTATCTGGTTTCGGGACACGGCGTAATTAGAATAACTAACCATAACACTAACAGTGCAGCGCGATTGGTTGGGAGTTTTTGTAAAAATGAAACCAGATGAGGGTTGGTGGATATGAAAATGTATATATTGAATATAAGGTCTGCCAGATTTCTTAATATGGAAATTGTATAATGTTCATGTGGGTGGAATGTCATATTTTTGAATCAGTATTGATCAAGTTTCCTTTCAGGGTGGCAGTCCTTGAAAAACCTTTGCTGTAATAAGAAGACATGTATGGGGGCTGATAAAGAAGGATAATGTTGTGTGAAGAATGATGATATGTAATTTTTTTTTATTAGTACTTAAGTAAAGTGCATGATCAGGGGTTTTTTTTCGTTCTTGTTAAGGTATATCCCCTGGTCCTCGCCCAAATGGGATGCACTCTAGGGATGTTCTGTGAAAGGTAGTGATCAGTAGTAGATTTAGAGTAGTGAATTTTGAAGATACCAGTTCAAATAAAATTGATTAGTTAGTGAGTTAAAAATGTAATGCAGGTTCATCGTTTTTTAGTGTTAACTATTTAACGTAATTTCTATCGGGTTGTTTAGACCCTCGGATAAATGACGTTTGCTTTTCGGAGGGTGTTTAGATGGATCTATACGCGGCTTTACTAATTCCTTGGGGATTCTTCGGGGGGGGGGATATTTATTTCAACCAACTTTCACCAACTAAGGAAGTGTGATTATGCAAATGAAATATATTATATAAATTCTGTATTCGCGAGTTTGATGAGTTGGCAAGTTAGAGGGTGAGTTAGTTTGTTAGTTGAAGAGTGAAAGATCGTGTAATTATTAAGAGAATTTGGAGTTTATCCATGAAAAGGATTAAAGAGAGAGGATCAATTGACAGTTATTATATTGAGTGTGTTTAAGCTATCGTGGAATCAGTTGAGGGTCCGCATTTTTATCCCCGTGCTATTGATTCTCACTTCCGCTCTCTACTACCTGATCAGTTATCTTAATTAGATTGTTATTGTGCCTGATTGATATTTTGGTGTCAATAAATTAATTAGAGTGAAATTAATTAGAGTGTCTAGTGTTTATTCAGTTTCTCCCCCACACCTAGCCGGGTCCGTGGGTAGACAAGGGGTTTCAGGTGGAAGCAGGAACCGTCCGACATTACACATGTAACTCCAACCTGTTTGCTACAGGACTGTACATCATAGTGAGTGTTTGAATTGTCACATATTGCATTCTGGCCGGCCACAGATTTTACTTCGAAATACTGAGTGTACCCAAACGTATTGTTTTAGTTCGAAATATCAAGAGTTTTTCTAGGGACTGAGCATGTACTTCGAATTAGCGACAGGTTCGTTTTATCGAAGGTTTGAATTAGCGAGAGTCGTCTGCATGTATATAAATAAAATTGCAAGCTTATGAATGAAAAGTAGTTTATAAATGCAAAACTTTAGACGATGAATAGAATTTGAGCGTTCATTAATGATGCTCTCTAAAACAATAGGAGAGCTATTGTAGACGGACCTCATAATTTTGAACATCTGTCACATGACGCGATCTTTGAACTTCCACACCACGCCATCGGAAAGATTCTACAGATTTAACGTGCATCATCCCTTCCTCTCTGTGGGTCTTCAGTTTCACTTATACTTGACAATACAGGCCACAAAATCGTGCCCACTAGGCTACGGTTACCTCTTAAGGCGATGAAACTGAATAATAGGATATTGGACTCCGAGGGAGCCATGATTTAGCTGAAGAACAAAAGTTATGGGGAAATGTTGAATGTCTCGGAATAAATTATATTTATTTACAAAGGGGATTGAAAAAAAGGAAATACACACTTTAATACTGAGTAATATGTTAATGCTATAAATTTTAAGATCGTATTGGCCATAGGGTTAAGTTGGTGTTAACAGATAGCATTAGTATTTCGACGCGTTCAAAAATAGTTCTGCGACAGAGGGTGATTTGTGTGGTTTTTTTTTTTTTTTTTTTTTTTGTAGGGAAAGTGAGACCATGGCGCAAGTACGTCCGACTTTCGAGCAACGAAAAGCCATTTAGAAAGGGTATAGGAAGTTCGAGAATATCAGTGGAATTCAACAACATTGGAGAAACCAATGTGAAATGGGACCTCTTATGCATCGCTCGTCTTCATAATAAGTTTGAAACTGATGGAATTGTAATAGTTATGTGTAAGGGACGATCAGACCGGCCACGCACATCAACTAACGAAGCACTCTTTCTTTCTTTTTCGAAGCAGAGGCATAGCTACTGCCGTGCGAATGATACGGAGGGGGGCGAAGCCAAAGGGACCTCAACATTTGTAAGTAAAAAATCGGAAGGGGACTTCCAAAATGCCTCCAAGGAATTTTGATATAGAGTCCATTCAGAACTAGCTACGTCAGTGTTTCGAGGGTACAATTACTAGGAGAAGATTACAATTATAATTAGAAGGAGGAGAGGCTTCAGACACATTAATTTTAGCGAGTATTGGGTCTTTGTTTGATAATGATCCTTTTTTCATCCAACAAGATGGCACCCCACCCCCACTATCATACAGATGTACGTGCCTATTCCACTGTCCCTTCACTGCCGATCATCACCTAATCCAAATGCTCTTTCTCCTTGGGTTAACTCTGTGACTAATAATTGCACTATGCACCATAAATTAATTTCTTGCTTTGCGATTTCAAAATCCATTTGTGATAGGCTGTCTTAAACCCTCCTTTCCACTCCTTTTGTCTGTTTCTTGGCCTTCCTCTTGCTATTCCTTTTCACTTTTTTTAAAAAAAATAATTTGTTTTTCCTCCGACATTTGCTGGTTCTCGTCATTTGGCCAATGTTTCTGTCCCCTCCCCCTTTCTTCTCCTTTTTAGGGTGCCTGGCTTGCATTCCCTCTCTGTTGTTGTTTCCATTGCCTTAGGGGGCAAAGCTTTTGGAAGAGGGGAGGTTATTGGATGTGATGCCTCCCCTTTGGCACCCCCCTGCGTCTTTTGCTTGCCTTTTCCAGGGTTCCACTCTTCTGCCGCTCGTGAACCAGCCATTATTGCTCCTTCCAAAATATAACAACAAAAAAAATGTCTGGATCTCTGCTATCTTTTTCTTGCACTTTCCTCCCCCCTCCCTTATCTCGAATTCACTTTTAGGAGTGGTTCCCCCGCTTCTCTTATTACTTTTTTCATGTCTTTCCTGTCTCATTAGTTAAACAGCGTTGGCGTGTTTGTGTTGTGTTTTTTTTTCTTTCGTATTTGCAATGTTATACAAAATTGTAAAGTTTTCAACTGTATTATCCCCCCTTTTCTCAAGAATTTTGTGGGGAGGGTCCCTCCTCCGGGACCACTTTGTATACTTTTTTGTTTACCTTAATAAAGTAACATCTCGGAGGGTCGATTCACAGCTCGAAACCCCTTTGGTGGGCTTGATTCTCCCGAGTAAGTAAGATACGTTCACATGATTTAACCCCACTGGACTTTTACTGATGAGGTTACCTCAGGAACGTGGTGTTCAGCAAGAAACAACGCACACCTGAGGAGCTGCGCTATGAAATTGAAACGGCAATTTCTGTAGATGGGATGAGAGAGATGTCACCCACAGTGATAAAAAATGTTCTTAGGCGGGGGATTACAGTTTGAACACTTATTGTAATTTTGTTACTTATTGTAATAGTTATAATAATATATATACCAGGTAATTATAATTTAACTTACCCTAAAAACGGCATCCTACAGCGCAAACGGATGAACGGAATGCTAAGAAATTTTACATATGAGCTATACACGAGACACGCTCACGGAATTTCGAAAAAAAAAAATTTTTTTTAGTTCTAAAATGTCTACCAGAGTGTACCTTTTCGGGGAAAAACATGAAATTTAACACAACAAATGATCAAAGTGGAATACAGAAACAATATTAACATTCATTGACTAGCTTCATTTCACTTTGTCATTTAATCACATTAAGTAAAAGTAGAGGAGAAACAAAAACGGTAGATGGCTGTACGGTATTTTCGGTAGATGGCTGTAGTGATCGATATCTCGTTATGTATCGATAAAGCAATCTTAGATTTATGCTCGTTGTAAAGGTGACATTTCGCACTAAAAAATTATTTTGTTGTTTTTTGTTCCATTCAGTTGTGATTTACAGGGTGTTAAACAGTAAAGTGTACCGAATTTTCTTTTTGTTCACTTTCATACTTTTGTTTGATAAAGGTGGCAATATGACCTAGGCTGCTGAAATTGAGAGTGGTGTTTATGTTCCAAATACTGTGTGTAACAGCCCATTACGTGCAATTTTGGTTTCATTGATTCCGTTCAGATATCTCTGTCGTGGAAAATGTCGAAAAAAAAACCAGAAATAATCGAAGTTGACCGGCATGTTAAGTGTCGTTTCATCGACCAGGAGTTAAAGATAGGACAGTATAAATCATTTGCACAAAGCTGGATTCAAAAAGAAGCTTGATGTTTCGGTGCCACACCAATTGATGGATCAAATTTCCAGCTGCAAAACCCTTACAAAATGGAATAAAATCGACCCATTTCTTAAACGGATGGTGAATAGGGTTGATAAATGTGTCATACAACAACGTTGTCCAAAAACGATTGTGGTCAAAGCGTCGCGAAGCAGCTCAAACGGTGGCCAGACCTGGAAGGTTCTACTGCGCATTTGGTGAAGCTGGAAAGGAATAAATCATTTTGAGTTCTTTCCATATAGACAAACATTAAATTCGGATTCCTACTGCTAAAAATTGAACCGTTTGAGAAGCTAACAAATCATCAACAAAGGCCAGAATTGGCAAAAAGGAGAGGGACTGTGTTTCATCTGACAAAGCCAGGCTACACACATCCATAGAAATCACCAGTAGCTTCATTGGAAAATTTTGATCTATCCACCATATGGTCTAGACCTGGCACCAAGCGATTGCCAAGTTTTACTTGCATTTCAAAACTTCCTTGGTGATAAAAAAAAATTGGCATCAAGAGAAGATTAACAATAGCTTTTCACAGTTTTTCTACAATAAGAACCTCAATACAACGCACAACACAGACAGTACAACACTCAACTCAGATAATACAACACACAACACTGATGATAATACAACACACAGCACAGCTAATACAACACACAACACAGATAATATAACACACAACACAACACAGACAATACAACATACAGCACAACATACAAGGACAGCACAACATGTAAAGGACGACACAACATATAAAGGACGACACAACACATAAAGGACGACACAACATATAAAGGACGACACAACATATAAGGACAGCACAACATAAAAGGACAGCACAACATATAAAGACAGCACAACATATAAGGACAGCACAACATATAAGGACAGCACAACATATAAAGGACGGCGCAACATATTAAAGACGGCACAACATAGACTAGTTTAGACAAGGCAACACAGAATACACAAAACAACACATACAACACTGGACCAAACAAAACAACATAGACAATTTAAGACAATTCAAGACAGACAACACAAGACTACTTAAGACATACAACTAGGGATTGCAATATTGGGCCTAACTCTACTAAAAATAAACTAACAATTTCATTTAGTTCTTAAAAACAGAATATCACATAAGATTACCATGTGAGCTCACCAACTAAATACTTCAAAACCAAGGGAACAACCAGCAAATACCTATTTTGGTTGCACACACACTCATCGAATGCAATACTTCTCCAGAATCGGTAACCTTTATAATTCAATCAAATCTCCCACTCATTCAATTATTCCTCAAGAAATTGCAACAAGGATCAATTTCTCATCAAAAAGTTGGTATCGTTACAAAACAATGAGAAATTTTAAGCAGAAAATATTATCTCACGTATTTTCGATGAAATGAAATATACACACATAAATCAATTAACACACACGTTCACACACCCTGCTCTTTTCATGACTATTAATTCACCATTTAAGTTATATTTTCTTGCACTGCCATTTTAACAACCAATCTACAACTTAACTGGAAAAATAACTAACTTCAATGCGTCATTAATAATTGGCATATTTTTAACATAATACACTGTAAATTCGTAAGCATATTCATTCATTAAATGCTCTTCCCTCCAGAAATGGTAAGGTCCATTTCCCGCAAAATAAATAAATGAAGCTCTCCTTATATAGGACCTCTGCTTTCTAAACATTAAAAAATATATCGATATTCTTCCCAAAAGAGCTGTTGATTAAAATCAGTTTCTTCTTTAACATATTACACTATTAAAGGATTCAAGATAAAAATCAAGCCAAAAAATTCTATAATTAATCCAATAACTTGAACACATAATTTATGGAAGCTATACTATCAAGTTAATGAGCCCACAAATCTACATACACAATTCCAAAAAAATATTCAATTTAACCCAACATTACACGAAGAAGTGAAATCTAAAAGATTAGGATCGAAAAACTATTTAGACGCCGCTTATAAAAATCCAATAAAAATTTCAATCCTGATGTAAGCAATATATACATAAATAACAATGAACAAATTTACGGATTTAAAAATGAGCTAGGAACTTTTCCATGGTGTTAACTTGGACGCAGTTCAGTAGTCATTTAAAGCTAAATCTTTGAGAATAAATACAGTACAAGTTAAAGGCTAAGTTTACAAGAGTTACTAGCAAATTGTACTAATGAAATATGTAACAGGAACAGTAAGGACATGCACAGCTGTAAAAAAGAACAACCTAAATCAAATCCCATCAAATAGTTTTTAAAAGATATCCCCTCAATCTCTGAATGAAGTCCAAGAATTAATAACCCTTTTACTAGCTTTCATGGCCCGGCGTTGCACGGGCTTATACCGAGGGTATAACTTAATCCCCATGTTAATTTCCTCCTTTCTTTCTGACGCCAACACTTTTGTGTGGTTTTGACGCGTACGATGTGAGTGCATGACCCGTGAGTAGGTAAGAAAAGCCGGTTCTGCGGTAAAGGCGCAGGCACAGGCGCAGGCGAAGGCACAGGCACAGGCGCTAGTAGGTAAGAAAAGCCGGTTCTGCGGTAAAGGCGCAGGCACAGGCGCAGGCGCAGGCGCAGGCGAAGGCACAGGCGCTAGTAGGTAAGAAAAGCCGGTTCTGCGGTAAAGGCACAGGCACAGGCGCAGGCGAAGGCACAGGCGCTAGTAGGTAAGAAAAGCCGGTTCTGCGGTAAAGGCGCAGGCACAGGCACAGGCGCAGAGTTGAGTTGTTTTCCTCCTGTGGAGGCACAGGCGCAGGCGCGGAGTTGTTTCCCTCCTGTGGATGCTGCGTGGAGTTGAGTTGTTTCCCTCCTGCTATGGTTTTGGTTTTCGAGTTGATGGGGGGAGTTGAGTTGTTTTCACCTGCTGTTGAGTTGTTTCCCTCCTGCTGCTAAGTTGAGTTGTTTTTTTAAATGTGTAAAAAAAGTTTATTGAAATGTTTAAAGTGCTCATGGCGCCACCTATTGGTTAAACTATACACTAATTATTAGATTTTAAAATGATTGAAAAAATAACGCTCAAATAAAAAAAAATAATAAATCCAGATTCAAACTCACAGCCCCAGAACAAAATGTCTCCATAGGACAATAGTTTTTCAGTTACGCTAACCATTGTCCTATGAAGGCATGCAGACCTGAAGAAAACTTAGGTTTATAATCTCATGAATTTAATTTTGCAGGCGAAGCAGATGGCGACATTTTCTTAATTAAAATGAAATAAAAAAAATATTTCACTTATATTATTTTAATAATTTGTAAATTTTAATGCGGTATAATGATTACACATACACAGTAAAAATGTGACGTAGAATACTCGTAATCAGCGTGTGAACGGTTTACGATTGAACTTGTCTTAGCTTGTCTGATCTTGATTCTACAAGACGGCGACTGAATTCTACGTCAGAAATTATCTCAATGCTTAGAGCGGATGGATACATTGTTGGCTTTAAAAAAGTTTATTTTTATAAATCTGAAGCAAAAAGAATAATTTTTTTTTTATAAATATGGTTATATTGTTAATTTTATTCATACTGCTTTCTAGTTTAATTTATGCTGAAATAGTTTCATTTTAAAAAATAAATATCAGTATACATCTTTCAAATAAATTATCTTAGTATGTTAAGCATAAGTGATATTTTAAATATATTTTGTATAAAAGAAAGGAAAAATTTATGTTTATGTGCTTAAAGCAAACTCTTTGCCTTTTCCAAAGAGTATAAATTGTATAACTATTCATTGCAATAACCATTTAGTTAAAATATTTTTTTAATTGAATAGAAATTAAAAAAAAAATATTTATTATACATTGTTTTAATAACAAATTGTAAATTTTAATTCGGTATAATGATTACACATACACAGCAAAGATACAAAGTAAATTGTTTATTCAGAAATCAACATCTTGTATTGCGTTTTACATTACAATTGTATATATATATAATATATATATATATATATATATATATATACATTACAGGAGAACAACAAATTATAAATTGATTTCAGTATAAGGATTACACAAAAAGATACAAAGTAAGTTGTTTATTTACAAAAGAAGCATTCCATTTCACATTACAATCTTTTATTTACATTACAAAAATCACATTATTGTGTCATCATTGGATTTTATGTCTTACTGCTCATCGAATAGGTCTAAATTCATCAATGACCAATGTCCATGGGCAAGCGTAGTAATGCCATCATCATTAATAAACCTTTTGTCATCTTTATAGGACAGAGCAAGTTTGTTTTGCTTTATGGAGTGTATTGAATGAAATTTGGATCTAATTAAGTTCATGTCAACATATTTTAATTTTTGATTAAAAAGACAGGCTTTGTAGTCCTCAAATGTTATTTTATTTTTTATAGTTTGTTTTTTAATTCCTTTTAACCGCTTTTCAATCTTATGGTTTGTTTTGTAGGCATACATTTTCGATTTTAATCCTACATATTCTGTCATAATATTTCCATTGTTTTCATCCTTCATTTTCCCGATGACTTTTTTGTTCACTAGAGGTAAATTGTAAATGTTGTTTTTATCATAATCTGAAGTATCATATAAGTTAATATCATTTTTCATGTCACTGTAAAAATCATCAGTTTTTATTTCATAGATAAAGGAATCGGTGTCTGTATACATGAGCCTTACTTTCGAGTCGTAACGGTGCTTCATGTACTCATAGTGAAAAGAATACATTAGAACTTTTGATAAGTCTAAAATTACCATTCCTACCTGTATTGGTTTCAAAAATTTGATTTGGGTTTTTTTAGATGGACGGCCATTAAGTTTTCAGAAAATATTGTGCGTCGATTAAAATTTGATTTCGCTATTAACTTTCGAGCCTGCTCTTCTGTTGAGCATAAACGTATATCTACTCTTCTTCTTACATTTTCCATCGTTTTCCCGAATATGCTGTTATTCATTAGTTTGTAATAATCCCCTTCTGAAAGTCATTTACAGCTTTAGTTCTTAATTTAGTATTATAATCTATGTAATTTTTAAGCCAAGGAGATTGAAAAAATTTTAAAACTCGATGAGTTTTTTTCAAGACTAACCCTAATTTTAAATATAGCTTTAAATTAGAATAATGGAGAACATATTTTGTTTTGGATTCCAAAGTAGTTAAAAGTCTAGGTTCCTTACAATTAGGTGGGGGCTTATTTTCAGGGGCAAGGGGAAAGTCTGAATGTTTGTCATGCAAATCGGAGGGATATTCAAGATCTACTTCCAAGATGTGACCTACATCGGATTCATCTGATAAATTTAAAATATCCTGTTCGGTTAAATTTTTATCACTCCAAACAAAATCTTTTAAGGGTAGATATTTACTCATTGCATAACCGTACAAATTATTTGCGTCAAGGTACATTAAATATTTTATCTCATCATCTGGGTTAAAATTAGACATATATTTGTTGTTAGCTATAGCATAACGATTGCAGCACTGACTTATACCTCCTCTTACACCCTTTTCTATAAAAAGAAGCATGTCGTAATCAGTGAACAGTTCGATAGCTACTTTAGTATGTAATAACATAGCATCCCATGATAAAGCTGGGGTGGTAAAATACCAACAGGGGTCAAGTTTATAAGTTTGCATGCATATTTTCCGAAAGTTTTCAAAGAGATCTGTTAACAATAGGACATCTGTTTTTACATATAGATCACAGTATTCACCAAGATTATTTAAATGAAATTCATTAAATACTTTACATGCATGATTATAATCCTCTACACTTATAGGCTCCTCATTTAGTATATTGTAAAATTTGCTAATAGGTGGTAAACAAGAATCTTTACACTTTTCAAAACTATCAAAATAATCATACGGAAAAACTCCTTTTCTTAAAAGTAAATCTATTTTTTCTGAATCAAAATAATGTTTCATATATTTAAATTCATCTTTTTTTAGTGTTTTTATCAAATTGTCCAAACTAGAAGACATGAATTTGAAAGAATCTAAAAACCTTAACTGAAAATCATTTGAAATATTTTTACTGAAGGAAATATATTTTTCTTCGGTGTTCGGAATTAAATTAATTTGTTTTTTATCGTATCCTAACTCCTTAATAAAAATATGGGCGTCATACCCAGAAAGATTATGGAAGAAAACAGGCAAAAATTTAGGGGTTTTCATTGCTAAATTACAACTATTACAACAAGGGCCATTAAATTTTTGAGTCACATGGTTATGATCCCTAACCTTGATATTGTTTTCGCGAAAGGTTTGATCACAAACATAACAATTTTTAGCATTATCATACAATTGCTTTTCTGATTCAGTAAGAGGTAATAATGGTTTTAGTTTTTTATAAATATTATCCATTTCTATTGCATCTTTTTCTAACTTTTCAATAAAAATTTTTGGGGCATCAATACCTCTATATACTACTGGATCTTTATAATACCCCCCTTGATAACTGATAAAATAACAAAAACCTATCGGGACATGTTTTTCATAAATATTAGTAAATGAAAAGTTTGGATTAGGACCACAAGTATCAGTTTTCCTAGTTACACACTCGAAATCCGCATATACAACAAAGGGTATTTTTAAACAATGTTGAAAATTTTTAAATTTTAAAAACTTACTAGTTTCTGACGGCATTACTACTCTTGCAGGACTTTTATGTATACACATCTCATTGTGCTGAAGAAGTTTGTATTCTGTTTGCAAAGCACTTAAACATCTTTTACATATAAATGTTTTATGATGATGTTTTGAGAGTTGTTTGGAAACAAGTCGAGATAAGCTTTTAATGAAACAATAATGTCCAAACTCTCCATTTTTTACGTAAAGCAAATCTATATGTTTATCACACACTATATCACTGATGAGGAGAGGAAATATTTTTAAATCTTCTTCAAAAGAATAAATATTTATTCCTATATCGTTCATTTTTGAAAATTTTTTCACCTCGTTAAGCGGTGTTGGAAAGGATATTCCATCAAAGTTCAACTTATTTATGTGGGGGACATAACTTGACGTTTTGTTGAGGTTGCTGGTGTTGGGGTAAAGAGCTGCGAGAATAGACCACATGAAGCACTGAGAGTCCTCATTATTGATGACATTGATGATTGCCTTAGTTTCAGCGATCTGCTTCGGCACCTCGATGAAGGATGATGAACCTCTGAATGGAGAATAACGGTTTGTGCGGACTTCGAGTCTTAAGATTTCGTCCAGTGTCCAGCCCGAGTCTTTACCCTCGAAATCCTCACTTTCTTTCACTATTTTCTCAGACATGTTGTCATAAAGGCTGGCGAGATTAGTTCCTTGTAATACTTCATTATTCGGCGTTTTAAATTCAACGTTTTTTATCATTTTTCCGACATCTGTCGCTTTCGAGTAATGCAATGA
>BMAO01016547.1:0-37453 GCA_019973975.1 Trichonephila clavata
TATTTGATAAATTCATAAAATCAGAAATCCAAAATTCAGGAAAGAGGTATTTGTTTTGCCTGGAAACTCCAAGACATTTGGGAGTGACTGTGAGTTTTTCACGTCTTATCATAAAGCAACAAGAGGGCTGTTGGCGACGGACCTTGTAATTTCTTCATCAAGTGACGAGGGCGGCATCCAAGCTGGCAAGAACTAATTGTTTTATATAGGGTAGTTCCGAATTCATAGCACAAACTTTAAGGGGAGATACAGGACATTGTGATAATTATTTATTATATAGGAATGTATGAGCGCAAGTAACGTGGTGAGGTGAAAACAGGAGAAATAATAAAAACAAGAAAAATTGAGTTATCGATTGATTGCGTTGCCGGTAGGAGGCAGTAGATTTCTAACCACCGTTCAACATAATGCATCTCAGTAGCCGAAAGCGCCATCTGCAATTTTGCTGACGTCTATGAAGGCAGAGCTGTGCTACGAATGTATCTTTGAACATGTACGCCAATTGCTCCACCGACGCTGTGAAACAGGTATCTTACAGGTAGACACACTTTTGAATAGTTATTGTAAACATTGCAATTATCAACGACGCTTTAAATAAACACTTTGTTTTTCCTTTTGTCAATTTTTTGTGTGTGTGTTTAGGCCTCACCGCGTCACCTGCGCCTATAGGCATTCCTATACAATAAATGATTTTTAGAATGTCCTGTGCCTAACCTTAAAGTTTGTACTATGCATTTGGGACCACTCTGTATATAAAGATTAATAGCTTTTAATTCAGGCTTTTGTTTTAAAAATATTGCTTTAAAGATATTTTTAAAATCTAAGTTAAAAGTAATATTGAAATATATGGAAAGTTATGCACACACACACACAGATAAATAAATAATAGGTTAAAAGGTTACTAAAACCGTATGCGTATTATTTCTGTAAATACAAAATCCAGGATGTAAAGTTAAGAGATAAATTTATTCCACGTATAAAAGAAATTGAGCCATTTTATACAGCTCCTTGACATTTTGCATAAAAGGACAGTGCTAAATTTGAAAACTTGGATTCCAAAAATGAATTTCGGATTAATTAAAATACTTATTCCGTAACACTTTAGAAATAGGTTTATTCTTTATTTTGTGTAAAACAAGACTCTAAACATAAATCTCGTGCAGCCACAATTCATCAATTCACCAAACGATAAATTCACATACTGTAAATAGCTTCCATAATTTTAATTAATACAATAATGTACATATTTTGATGCAGAACTCAGAAAATATAAACTAAGAAATAATTTTCTCAAAAATTTGATCCATATGATCGACTGAAAATTAAGTCAAGTCTGAAAAATTAGAAAATGTTTTCAACTATTTTAACTATTCACAGATACGTTGTGTAAATATAATTATATTTATAATTATTTGTAATACCCTTCGCTATTAATTATGGATGTTTTGATTAACAATATTGTATGCAACTGTAAAATTTCAAATTTTTCAATATTCCTTAATTTCTTGACCAAGATGAATCATAATATGAAAATTGGCTTACAATCAAGAACAAAAAACAAGAATATACACTATCTTCCAAAAAGTAATTGAACATATGTGATAAAAAAGATAAACTAAATTTATTCATATACAGTAGTTGGTAGAGCTTCTATCTGAAGTACTTTACAGCCTCATTCCTACCGGGCAAATTTTCCTTAAGTATTTGGATGATAGACATGATATTTTCGCCCACTCAACTTGGAGAAGGCATGCAAGATCTTTCACTGAATTTGGACGGTTGCTGCACCCCTTGTAACATACGTGACATACTCTCGGCTCTCCAGCTAGAGGTGTGGGAGGAAGTGAAGGATGACTTGCCATAATGCTTTTCAACTATTTATTCAGTACACTAATTATCAACAAACACAATTCTAGTATTAAAACAAGAAGAGATGTTCCAATTAAGAGAGCAAGAGGAGATTTAACTATGAGAGCAGTGAATTGTGAGAAGACTTCTGTTCAATTGATCCTCCGTTAAAGGGATCAAACCACTACTCTTGTATTTCAGTTACAATTTAGCTATGGTGACCAATCGTCACTTAAATATCTTCAACTATTTAACGCCCGAAACGTGTTATCGATGTATACTGATACCTGATCGGTAGCTATCTTTCATTGTCGTCAGCTTCTCTATATTTCAATCTCCAGTAACTTCATCCTATCCCTCTATTCATCTCTCTACCTAGAAAACATATACTATATATATATACACAGGGTGGCCATTATTAAACTGCAAGTGTTCAAGGGGTGCTGGAAAGAAAACTACCCTGAATATTCCAGTAAAATTTGGTATCTACACGTTTCAGAACATGCGCAAGTCAAATATGCAAAGAAAATAAATTGCCATTTTCACCCTATAGATGGCGCTATGCTATGCTTCAATGCTTATCGACGGCATATATGCAAATTCTACGCCCATTGAACAGTATAAAAACAAGATCACATTGAGTAAGGGTCAATCATGACTCTGAATAAGAGGGAACGTGCATTGCAAGGGACGGTGGATCATGCTATCTTAATTTTTCAGAATGTGGTTGC
This sequence comes from Trichonephila clavata, assembly GCA_019973975.1. NCBI lineage: Eukaryota > Metazoa > Arthropoda > Arachnida > Araneae > Nephilidae > Trichonephila > Trichonephila clavata. The sequence continues at coordinate 2,580 of BMAO01016547.1, forward strand.
ATCTCGTAGTTCGCATATTGAGCACACCATGTGATAATTTCATTGAATAAATAATGGTTTTCCAAAGCGTCTTTAGGAATTGTTTGTGATCTTAATTTACATTAATTTGTGATTACATGATACTGTAAAAATTCACTTACTGAAGCGAACTGTATGGAATTTTGATTAACTGAAAGTAATGTTTTATATTGTTTATATGCCTCTTAGAATGTCATTATGCTTTGTCTTTCGGTTTTGGAAGTTGTTTATACCACCAATGAGTGTTGAAATATGGTACAGCGCAATCTATCGAGTGAAAATGGTGATTTTTTTTTTTCTTTGCATATTTGATTTGCGCATGTTCTGAAACGTATAGATACCAAATCTCACTGGAATATTTCCAGTGGTTTTTCCTCCAACACCCCTTGAACACTTGCAGTTTAATAATGGCTGCCCTGTGTGTGTGTGTGTGTGTGTATAACTGACCTAATTCGCATAGTACGGTTTTCTCTTCCAAAAAGGTTGGGTGCAATTGATAATCCAATGATTTTTCAAGAGGATTAGTTGAAAGACGCGTATCCTTACACGCTCCCTCCTCCTTAAAGATCCCTTACACGCTTAATTCGGCCATCCAAATCACCCCAAAGGTTTTCTATAGGATTCAATTCTGGACTCTGGGCAGACGTCCAGTCGGTCCACTCTGTTTTCCTCATACCAATTCATGATGGACCTCACAAAAAGACAAGTGGCGTTGCCATCCTGGAAGTAACAATGACCCAACCCACAAAATTGCTACAGCGTCTCTCAAACTTTGGTGTGCGCACCTGTTGGTGAGCATGACAACTCTACAAGGGTGCAAGCAAAGTCGAAAACAATAGGTCTTTTAAAAAAATTTAATTTATAGAAAGTAAAATAACCAAATACATTCCGACATAATAAAAATAAAATACACATTTATACTGAAATATTATACGTGTAAATGTATTAGTGGTACACACTGTATTCCATAATTAATTTAACAATACTAAGTTAAGAAACAAGTTTAATAATTACCAGGACTTCCTGGGATTATCACATATAAAACTATACAAAAATTAACATCTTTCTTGGTTATTTTTACGGTTTATAATAAATCTATTAACTGCCGATTAAAAGTGACGAGATTCGTTACGTATGTGATGTTTTCGGGAGGGGGGGGGGAATAAAGAAGCAAAAATAATCTGAAATAAGTAAATTCTTCACAAACATTGTCAATGCCTTTGTTGCATTCTAAAGCCTTCGGAATAATTTTATGGATAGCAGTGCACAGAAAATATCGTACTTCGAAAAAACGCATATATACGTGTAGGGAAATTAATGCTTTGTCTGAGAGAGACGTTTATATACGCCGGTGGCACGTAAAAGGTTGAAGTCGTATAGTAGTTTTAGCATCAATGTATAGTATTATTCAATTCAATACATTGTTATTGTATGGGGGGGGTGATGGAAATTATGATTAAATATTGGGTCGTGATAGTGAAACTTTGAGAATCACTGGTGTAGAAAGTATATTGTTGTCTAGAATAATGGAGTAGGAGCCGGTTTTGAGTTTACCATGCACTGAGATCAAGGCTCCTAGTCAGTGGCGTAACTGAGAACATTTGAGACCCCTGAAAATTTGGGGTTTGGATCCCCTAGTTGGAATTTACAAAAGGTAGGTGATTGGTGGCAATCGGACTTTGGGCCCCCTAGAACCTTAGCCCCCCGCGATGTGGAGGTTACTGGGGTGTACGTAACGCCACTGCTCCCAGCCCATAGCACAAGAAACATCCCGACCATACTTCTCTTCCGCCAAACTTTACTGCAGGCACAATGCATTCGGACAAAAAGCGTTCTATAGATATACGCCAATTCATCAACAATTCAATATCTTAATTCAACACTCAAGAGATTCTTATTCCACTCATTTACGGTCCAATTTCGAAGTGACTTGCACCACCTTAACTTGGGAATGTGGTTGGATTTTGAAATCAAGGCTTAAAAATGGAAGCATGACCACAGAAACCCACAAATGTGCTTCCTTACGCAAGGTATTTATCGAAACAACGTTTCCGGATTTTTGTTGGAACTGCTGGAGTATGTGGGACATCGGTTTGTTGCGGGTTTTCCAAATTCTTTTAACAGAACTTGTCGGTTTCGAACTCATAATTTCGTGGTCTAGCCCGGTTGAAGTACATTTTGACACTCACCACTCACTTTCCACTTTTTAATCACAAAACTCATTGCCGATATTTGAACGTTTAACTCATTACATACACTGGTGTGCAAAAATTAAGGACGAAGTCGAAAAATTAGCATATCAGCTGAACGAAGAGGCAGAGCGGACAGAAAGACCAATCAGGAGATTAAGTGAGGTGATGTACGGTAGCACATGCGCAGATATGCAGGTAGACGTAATGGGGGAGTGTCTGAGTAGTAAAGCATGTTGTCGGTGTAAGATTAGTATTTCTGGCAAAGAGATTGCACACCGTATAGCAGTTAAAATCACACCGAGTTGCTGCCTCAGCGAGAAATGGCGAATAATCAATTTGTTAGACGACATCTGGATGCTTTTACCCGAGGTCGAATCATTGGGAAGTTGGAGAAAGGTCGCAGTGTGACAAGTGGGGCTGCAGAGTTCGGAATTGCTCACAGCATCGTTTCACGACTTTGGAGACAATTTCAAACTACAGGAACAGCTATCCGGGGGTTCAGTAGTGGTCGTCCTCGAGGAACCACACCCGCAGATGACCGGTATATTGCCTTACAGGCCAGAAGAAACAGGCCGCAGACAGCGGGAGAAATCGCTAGACACACGACACAGGCGACTGGACGACCGATATCACGTTTTACCGTGGCCAGAAGACTGCACAGTGGTGGTCTGTTTGCACGACGCCCTGTACGGTGTGTACCTCTAACGCCCACCCATCGGAGAAGGCGTTCTCTGTGGTGCCGGGAATACCGGAATTGGAGAGACAATGAATGCGGACGAGTACTGTTTACAGATGAGAGCAGATTCAGTCTGAGTAGCGATTCTCATCGCATACTCATCTGGAGAGAGCGGGGAAACCGCAATCATCCCTCGAACATCATTGAAAGGGACAGGTATGGAGGTGGCGGTGTTCTCGTTTGGGGAGGCATCATGCTTGGCAGTCGTACAGACCTTCACATCTTCGACGCAGGTTCAGTCAACGGGACCCGTTATTGTAACGAGATTCTTCTTCCATATGGGCGTCTTTTTAGAGGCGCTATGGGTCCGCAGTTCCTTTTCATGGACGACAATGCACCATGTCATCGCACAGTAGCTGCCGAACAGCTCTTAGAGAGTGAGGATATTGAACGTATGGATTGGCCGACACGATCTCCGGATCTCAATCCCATCGAGCATGTATGGGATTTTCTAGGCAGACGCTTGGCAGTTCGTACCTTACCACCAGTAACGATTCCGGAGCTTCGATTGGCGCTGCAAGACGAATGGGCAGCAATGCCTCAACAACTCATTGACACCCTCATTCTCAGCATGGGTAGACGCTGTGAAACCTTCCTATCAGTCAGGGGAGATCATATCCCCTACTAAAGACCGGATATTTCTTTCTGGACACCCATCACAGGGATGTTTCGGCCTTCAGTCGCATTGCGCTCCATGCTACTTTTTCAATAAAGCTTCTTTTTATCCCTCTGATTTCTCTTTTAGTAAGTGTTGCTTACATTACTCATATCCTTACGTATTGGGGATCTTACGGTATTAAATGTGTTGATTTGGAATGCTTTTGTACAAAGTTATATTGAAAAAACCGTCTCGTCCTTAATTTTTGCACACCAGTGTATACTGCAGTTTGTAAAAATTGCAACCCCATGAAGAAAGCACCGGAATTAAATGAAATTTAATGCACAAAAACGTATTAATACAAACGGGCGGTGGGTAGCCTAGTGGCAAGAACATCGGACCCCAGACCGGAAGGCCTGGATTCGATGCCCGATGCCTCCAAATATCCGCCGAGTGCACATGGAGTACGTGCTCTTTAAATCAGTGGGTCCGAATGGTGTCGCCATCTATCGTGAGCAAAATCGTACTGTCACCTTCATGGGCTCAAAGCTTCGGCTAGCGACAGGTGTATCTCTAGCCTGTTGCCATGATGAATTTCGAGGGACTCGATCTGACTACGTCAGACAGGGGGCATAAGAAACAACATGAATACAAATAAATGACGAAATTTTCAAAGAAAAAAAAACAATATTAAGCGCACGAAATCAGTATACGTATTGTGTAGCCACGTGCGCTGCAATAAGTGCCGCTATAGGACGTGGTTGTAGGCCGCGGTAGCGAAGTGGTCAAGGTACCGGATCATGGCTAGAGTGTCATGAGTTCGATCCCAGTACCACTGATGACCCACCGTGTAGGGGAACGATGCACGTTAAATCTGTCCACAGCTCAAATGTCCTCCCTTTGGTGTGGTGTGGAAGTTAGGAAAGGGGGTGATAGCTCAGGTGTCGTCCACGTCACTTGAACATGGCTCAAAATTATGCGGACCGTCGCCAAATGCTCTCGTGTAGCTGAACAGTGCGACGTGAATATTCACTCACTCACTCACTCACGACGTGGTATGGAGTCATACAGATTTTGAATGTCTTCTTGTGGAAGAGAATTCTACATTGCTTGTTAGCGTAGCAAAAGTTCGTCTTTTGAAGCTGCAGGACACGGATCACGAGTGAGACGCCGACAAACCAAAATCCACACGTGCTCAATAGGTGACATATTCGTCGAATAAGCAGGCCAAGGAAGAAGTTGCCTCTGTCGGGCTGAACAGAAATCTCGAACAGTCTTTGCAACATATAGGCGAGCATAATCCTGCTGAAAGATAGCTCCAGGGATGCTTTGAAGGAATGGAACAACTTCTGGCTGTAGAACTTCACGAAAGTACCTGTTGCTATTGAGATCACCCTCATTTCGTAGCAAATTGGATCGTCCATGATACGAAATTGCACCCCAAACCATAACTCCGGGTGTTATGCACTCATGTCACCTTCCGTTTTTGAGTTGTTTGATGCTCGTTGGTTCACTGCTTCCAAAATTGCATCACTGTGGATGTTTTCCACTGCACAAGAGGTACTATTGCGTGATAGGAAAATCCTCCTTCTCGAAGGCTGATAATCTTCCCCGTAAGTTGCTCCGTAAACTGTTGGAGTTTCTCCTTATTTCGTCTTGGAGGCATACTTAGATCTCAATAAACGTTCGCCACATACAAATAATCATTAACTATTTTTAACGTTCCGCTACAGTCCTCTATTTATACGCTTTTAGCGTCATTACAGTCCTCCATTTATACGCTTTCACCACGCTCCCCACGCATGCGCAGTGGCTCTGAAACTATACTATTTTACGAAACATCCTATAATTTACATTTGTTGCGTTGTTCATTTAATTCTGATGATTCTTTCATGGTGTTGCATTTCTTACAAACAGCAGTGTATGTCCCTTAAATTTAGCATATTTCTATGATGCCTGACAATTCCCTTTTCAAAGTCAAGCAGCCCTGAATGTTATGGCTTCTTGCATGGGACTGCTTCCAATACTACTTCCTACACGACCCATGCAAATGACTGCATTCACTCAGTTACATGGGTGTCCAAATACTTATTGGTACATAGTGTAGGTGCGTAAGTTAAAAAAAAGCGCTTTTAATATTAAAACTTTTAACCAAGCAATCATCAGCAAACTGTATAAACTCACGAACTGTCGGCCACTAGTTGATGGCCATAACCATTACGCTTCTACGGACACAATGGTTCTCAATGCAATCTTCATAAATGAGGGTATTTGGATGTCTCCGAAGTATCTGAGGTTTTGAACCTGTCAATCATACTATATTTAAGTGTTAATGGTTCCATTTTTTTTTTACTACTTGTGTTCTAAGGATCTCACCGGCGCGAGTAAAGGTGTAGGAGAATTGGAAGGAAGACTTAGCCATATTTCAAAAACAATCTAATTTATTCACAATATTAACCACAATTCAAAATTCAACCAATCAAGGCTAAGAGATGCACCCAATTAGACAGCTAACGAGGTAAGGTATGCGAGATATGAGAAGACTTTAATACTCAAGGCAATAGCTCTGACTTCTTAGCCATTTAATCTAGATTCAATCTCCAGTGACAAATCGTCACCTTAAGTAATTCAATTATCAAATATTAAATATCCGCGATTCGCATTCAGTTTGATTAATCACTTCTCCGCTAGCAGTCAATTCTATCTCTCTCTCTCTAACCTGAACGACTAGACTACATATAGAGGTCTTAATTTACATAATCATGTCTTCTTCGAGGAGGAGTTTTAATGTAAAATAATTTTTAAACGCGCCAGAAATTCCCCAAGAGGATTGAGTTCCAGACCGCGGATAGAACCGTCACAGTGATAGTGACTATTGATAGGAGGCTGGCATGGTGGATGACTCTCCTTTTCTTAATTTCTATATTATCCCTGTTTACAGGATGTTGTTAAAATTCTGTGGACTGAGGTGGAGTTCTTAGACTCCGGGTCGTTAGACTCATACATTTATTTAAAATTGTAACTTTGCGCCTAAGAGTTGTCAAATAGAAAGCGTTGTTAAAGAATCAGAGGAAGAATAATTGTAGTAATGTGTCCTCCCATGTCGCGCGGCAGTTTTCGGCACTCTTTTTTCTTTCCTTTTACACCCCATTATGTGAGAAGTGAAGACCATCGACTGACCCCACCAAGCCACCACCCTTCTCTCTGCCTCCATTTCAGATAAGTGCAATGTTTTCTTAATTCTTATTCTTGTAAAGCTTAACTCGTAACTAATAAACTAAATTAGTTAATTTACTTAATGGAGATTGATTAACTGATTGGTGTTACCTTTGATTCTAATTAGACTAGATTAACTCATTTCATTTACTAGAAGTTTAATAGGCGAATCTTGGTTCTATGATAGTTAACTTAATTGTAGTTAATGGGAGAGCCACATCACTCTAAAAATATCAATTTGGTCCATGCATTACCCAAGAAATTTTTTTTTTTCCTTTTTAAATAACCTCAAATGAAGCTCGCAATTTTTGAAATTTCTTACCAATAGCTAATAAATTAATTAAATTTTAATCAAGATTAAGGGCCAGTGAATTTTTGTTATATTTTCTGTAATACAGTTGCTTTCGATAACATGTGGATTAGAGGTAAAGAAGTGATTTCTCAAAAAACCTTATGTTTCCAGAGCGTAACGAGAAAATTTTCATTATTTTCCTTTAGTACCAATCTTATACCTCAAATATTGATTTTAAAATTCCATTATTTATTTTCAAGGTGAACAAAATTTTCATGTGGCTTACGGGATAATATCGAATTTTAATAAAACTCAAAAAAGAGGTGAAAGAATGAAGGTCTTAATTTTATGAGAGGGGACGTGTTTAAAATTTCAGTATATAGAAATCCGTATCAAAATGAGGGTTACATTCGCACTCCATCCAATTTTAGCATGAAATAAGCATAAAGAACATAGAGATGTCATAGAGATACTATTACTATGCTTAATTCATACTAAAATTGGAAGAGTTCTAATATATACTGGATGAGCTAAAACTTTGCTCAAACTTTAAAAATTCATAAAAAGGTAAGATATAATGCTAGCGAAGTGCGGTTAGCAAGAAAGAGCTCACAAGAAAGCCAGTTTTTTTAGTGGTAAATACATTTTAGTTAAAAATATTACCGTTAGAGGGTACTGACAATTCGAAACACAATGTACAGGACAACAGTACGTTCTATTCACATATTCTTGCAATAACAACTACGAGGTACTAATACTTTGATAAGTGTATTATATCAGTGTAAATGTGTATTTTATTATTTTATTTTGTCAGAATATATTTTTCTTTGTTAACTTTCCATTAATTAATACTTTCTTAAGTAATCTTTTGTTTTCGACTTTTCAATAGGCTCGCTCCCGTCTCGTAGAGTTATCACGCCTTCCTTTTAGATCGCGCTCCACTGTTTGAGAAACGCTGAGGTAAATGCAACATAGCGGAATAAATTGAAAGAACCTCACAATAGATAGAATCTTCTTGGTCAGTGTTGAGGAGATAAATAGTGCACAAGGGATTTCAAATAGCCCCACAACCAGAAATCGACCTGGGTGAGGTCCGCTGAACATGGTGACCATGAGATCTTGCAACCTCGATGAATTACTCCGTCCTCACCAAAGGTAGTCAATAAGAATTATTTCACTGGATTGGCATAGTATGAAGGCGTGCCCTTCTGCATGAAGTTTATTACATATAAAGGCAATTCGTTCTCGGTACCTTCCGTTCCGTAAGCACATACCGCTAGACCAAAATGATCACTTTAGTCCGGTGGCAGTTACTGGCTTATGTACACTGGTGTCCAAAAGTTAAGTATAATTGATAATTATGTGAACAAAGAAGGAAATGTGTAAATCAGAATGGCGTGAAACGTGATATGCGAGTGTAAAATGGTTATAAAATAAGGAAGAAAATCAAAAGAGTGATAATAGATAATTTTATTACCCAAAGTAGCAGTTTGAAAGAAAACTGAGCATAGCAAGGATTCACACTTTAAAGAAAAATGAAAGAAAACGTTAAATAAAATACTGATGCTGCAGTTTAATAAGGCGTGTGGTCACCTCTGACAGCCAGGCACGCTGCACAGCGATTTACCATACTTGCTATGAGATGATGGATGAGTTGTGGGCTCATGGTTCCAATCTTCTTGGAGAACTCTCTTCAGTTCTGTAACGGAGCTTGGTGGGTGCTAAAGGGTTGCAATTTGTCTCCCGAGCATATCCCATATATCCTCGATAGGATTTAAATCAGGGGAGTTAGCTGGCCACGAAATGAGCTGGATGTTTTCCGTTTCAAGGAAGTCATCAATCAGCACCGCTCGGTGACATGGCGCATTATCATCCATGAATATGAAGTCAGGGCCGATAGCACCTCGAAACAAGCAAACATAAGGCTCAAGAACTTCGTCTCTGTATCTTTGAGCAATCACAGACCCCGTGTCAAAGAAATGGAGGTCTGTGCGGCCGTCCATCACGATGCCTGCCCATACCATTACTCCCCTTGATGGAAAATGATGTCTTTCCGTTATGTTTCTTGGTTCAAAACCTGTTCCACGTTCTCTCCATATCGTTACCCACTGAGAATCACTACTCAGACTAAACCGGGACTCGTCACTGAACATCACATTGGCCCACTCTCCCACACGCCAATGTTGATGTTTCAATCTCCAGTTCAAACGAGCGCTTTTATGCGCAGACGTGAGTGGGATGCTAATTGCTGGTCTTCTGGCATACAGGCCAGCATGATTGAGTCTCCTGTGAACAGTTTGTCTCAAAATTCGTATTCCTGTGGCGACTGTGAGCATCGAACCCAGTGCTCTTTCAGTACTGCCCCTCTGACGTCTGGCACTTATTACGAGATATCGGTCTAGGGGTTGTGACTCTTGGTCGACCTGATACTGGTTGTCGGGTAACATCTCTCGTTCTTTGAAACCTCTGCCACAGTCTTGAGATCACAGACTGGTCCACATTCAGATTTCGAGGCACTTCGGTTTGTGATCGTGAGGATTCCAACATTCCAACGATTCTTCCTTTCGTAAACATGTCCAATTGGCGTCTTTTTGCCCTCATTCACCTTGTCTGATGGTTAACAACGTTCCTTCCCACAGCAGTTGCACGGAACTTGTCTGAACTGCCTCTGCTGCGTGAATCGGTTTCTCCACGTTCCGACATGCGCCGGTGTTTCGCGCAAGACGTAGTCGACTGAAAAGTTTTGTATAAACCCATTGTTTCTTCTTCACCCAATTAATATCCGCAAGAAATTTGGAATAATTTTACGAATACTTACTCCATGTTTTTCGTATTTTACAATTTATGTTTAACTTTTGGACACCAGTGTAGATACCACAACCACACACTACCCTACCAGAGAGTTGATAGGCAAACGAACGATATCGTTGTTATGGCGAGCGTGTGATTTGTTGCGTCATTAGGTTGTGACGGCTTGTTTGTTGGACCATTTTGGGTGTAACGGCTTGTAGTTTGCGTCATTTGTGTCAGGTGGCTTGTTGGTTGTTTCATTTGTATGAGACGGCTTGTTGGTTGCATTTGTGATGTATGTATGGCGCCACGACTGTTGCTTGAAGGTTGTGGTATTTCAAAGTTCCTAGGGTTACCAATGAAGGTGATTCGTTCTCGATACCTTCCGTTCCGTAAGCACATAATTTACGGCTAGACCAAAAAAATCCCTTTAATCTGGAGGCAGTTAACGGCTTATATAGATCCCACTGCTACACATACATCTTAGATTTAATGTGAGCACGACTAAAAATATTTTTCCTGATCCTTTTAAATCCGAATTCTTTGTGTGTGAGCCCCTTTCTTATAAACTGCACATCTGTATAACCATTTTTCTTTTTTAATGCATTTTTAAAGTTTAAAAGAACTTAAAACGTTAATAATAAATTGTAGTTTTAAAAAATTTATAAAACACCCTTTTATAGGATATTGAACTAACTTAATCTTTTAATAGCTAAATCTGAAAATGATATATGAAATTAGTCGCCAGATGCGGGGTAGAATCTGAAAACGGGAAATCATTAATCCTGATGATCCTAATCAAGACAATGGAACAAAATTATTAAACCATTATATTGTTATAGGTCCTGGACAAGTGAGCAAAATTTCGAATTAATCTGATCTTTTAAAGTGGGTAAAAATGGAGTTAAAAGATTCCGTTACATACAAGTGAAGCTTATAAGAGGGTGTTAATAAGCAAAGAAACCGGTGTTTCCTTCAGTTTCCCAATTGATGGAAACTTATTGCAACACACTGCATGAAATTAACTGAGTAATTTCCTGGCTTTAAAAACTAAACAATTATTGCGAGAAAAAAATGGGATAAGTATTCACTTTATGCGCAAATATTTGAAAAAAAGAAGAATTTTTTTTAATGTTAGAATTCGCACACTCAGACATTGTTAAGATTTTACTTTGAAAATTTGCTCTGGTAACACAATATGCTGTGAAAAATGGATAGCAAATTAATAGAATTCTTTTATTGTAACTTTATATTCAAATAAAGAAGAGAAAGTCATTTTTTAATAAAATATGGCATACACTTTCTAATGGCTACAAAGAAGTATAGCAAAAAATTGAGGATTTTTTTTTTTACATATTAATTTCTCACAATTTGGAACAGGAAATAATAAAAATTAATGAAATAAAGATTAAATTAAAAGGACTTTATAGCTTGATTTCTTTGCAAGCTTTTATATAACACTCGAAATCTTTTTATTTCGAGTTATGTGTTTAAAAATATTTTGAAACTTATATATTAAAAAAATTTGATCCCAGTTATCCTCAATTTATCGTTATTGTTTATATTTTTAGATGGACACAATCCACAGATGATGGAAGGTTTGGAGGTGATATACGAAAAATTATATTTCCTTTTTAAAATGTAAATGATTTCAAAAATGAACTTTTAGTACGACTCGTCAAAAATGCTATTCAAAAACTTATATATAACAATGGTATCAAATATACTTTACAACAGTAATCAAAACAAAAAATGGAAAGATTTTTTTTTTATTCTTCGAATGACTGAGCTATTTTAGCAACACAGAGTCAAAATGCCTTTGCTGTAATCGCAGAGATAATCTAGAAATTGCCTTGCTCGCTTTTACGTAACACAGTCTTTATCTTTTGATTATTCTTTTAAACGAAAATCAGAAATGGGTGAGTTTATTGGGCGAACCATCAAATGTCAGACATAAGTGGGACAATGTGGACATTCACTCTCATTGCTGTGGCTGTAGTGCTATGGCTTCTGTAAGTTAGAATTAAATAAGACATTATTACTTTTTAATTAATTTTAATTTATTAATAAAATGCTTTATAAACATTTGAAATATTTTAAGCATTGCTTTAAGAAATTATGAAACTTTTATTTTCGATCCGAGAATCAAAATTTTAATGTTTTTTATAAATATTTTTTATTTCTCGAATTCCATGTGTTTTGGGTCTTGTTTTATTAATTTATTTATTTTCCATAATACTTTTAGAATACTATGTTTTTTAAAATTTAGTGGAATAAAAATGAATTATAGTTTTTCCCTTTATAATTCCAGTTTAAAATTACAAACATAGTCATATTAAAAAAAAGTCATTTTCGTTGATAAAAATAAGTTAACTACAATCAGCATAATAGCTTCGCTTGAGAATGAAGATTCCCAATTAAAATATTTTTTTCATCTCCACATCCACTTTTTTATATTTTTAATGATTGTTCGATTAATTCTGACCCATTTAATATGAATTTATAACAAAATTCTCATAACAATAAAAAAGCTGCTGTTAAATTTTAAATATCCACAAAATTTTGAAAAAGTTCAAATATATTCTTATTATATAATTATATATCAAATATATCCTTATTATTATAAGTTAAACTTTTTTTAATTTATCCCTAATTGAATAGTTATTATAATTTGTATTATTATCATAGTTATCTATCAATTCACGATCTAAAATAGTCTTAATTCATATAATTAAGGCCAATATAATTCTTAAAATCAAATTTTACAGAAATCATATGAAAACAATATTTAGCAAAACGTTAAATGGTAGAATTAATTCTAATCATTCACAATATGCTTATAATTATGTTTACATTTGTGCATCTGCGAACCAGTTCAATGAAAAATATATTTGTTCCAAAGAATTCAAAAAATCTTTTACTTATATGGTTCAAAACGAGATGTTTAAAAACAAAACTAAATGAAAGGAATGTTTCTAAAATTTTACTTTTTATAGCTTTGTAGTGGTTTAATTATAGCACGTTAATAATCATCAAAATATATTTTTAACTGCTTATATTACAAATATTTTAACAGAACTAAATTTCTTTATGTTATATTTTATTTATACTTAACCAGATTGTGGCAACACGTTAAAAATAGTTCGTGGAATGCATTGTTTTCTATGATGAATTCAAAGCTTCATTTAATGAATAAAAGTAAAAATGAGGTACTGAAATAGCAGTTTCTTTAATCACAAAATATATTTTAATTTTCTTCGCCAAGTTGTGAAATTAAAAGGGACATCAGCCTCATTTTATGATATCAACAAATAGAAATCTAATCAATTTTAATGCAAGTTTCATAAAATGCTTTATCATTGTTGTTTGTTTTAATGTTTCAGCATAAATAATCCATTAAATATGAAAATAATAAAAATCATTGTTTCTTTTTATCTTCGGTATTCTCGGCTTTATTATTGTATCTTCTTATTTTATTTTATTTATTTATTTGCATTGTAAGTATTTTTATGAAATTTTTTGAATTAGTTCTTTGTATTATGTCTAATCTTTTATGTTAAGACCAAAGTGTATTTTTTTAATAAAGGTCTTTTTTAATGTAATTATATTTAAAAAAGTTTTTTTTTAAAGTTCTGAATCTTTTTAATGTCTAACACCTGTATTACATATTTTTCTTTCTAATTTTTTTTTTCAGTTTACAGAATAGTTAAATATAGAAAAATTGTGTTCCTGCAAAAAGTTTCATTTGTTTCTGTAGTATAATTTTTTGTACGGTTGTTAGCAAAAGTATTGGTAAAATAAATGTTCTGAAAATTCTTTTTGCCTTATTTTCTTATAGTTTTGCATTCTACTTATTTAATAAATCATAATTAAATAATTCTTTAAGTCATATTCTAGAAAGTTGTCTCGAAAAGCAATTGGGTATCTTAAAACAGTGTTGATTTTCGTTGTGCCACTTTTCACAAACATTAAATTTTTACTTTTTGCCGAAGCCATTGTAGTGCATTGGTTCTGAGAAAATTGTTGAAATCTGTGTTCATTACATCAACTATAATATTAAGCGTGACAAAATAATTGCTATTTACTGGTATGGAGAAAACAAGCCATTGTCATATTGTTTTCAAGTACAAAAAAAGAAAAAAGTTATAAATTTTTTTTTGTTTTGCAATCTTTATTGTAAGGAGCAAATGCATGCAACAGCGTAATACCAATTAATCTACCTCTATTACTAATTAATTCTTCTTTTTAAACTTTGTGTTAAAAATGTATTATTTATTTATTTATATTTTTAATTACATATTACAAACTTTAAATTTCAGTTGGCAACATAAGTAATAAAATTTTATTGTCCTTTTTTTTTACTATTTAGTACTTTACGAACGGCAACACGAGTTTTTCTGTTCGATTGTTTATGTTAGAATAAAGTTCTTTATTGATCGGCGATCTTCGAAAAGATTTATCTCTTTTATTTCAAATGGCTAGCCACCGTAACACGAGTTTTAATTAAAACTACTTCGATTTAGAAGTGTGGAAAATTTATTTGGTGTCCTTATAAAATTTTTGGAAGCTAAGAAAATTAGTTTAGATTTTCTTTTGGAAGCTTTTTACACTTTGGATTCACCCATTTGGCGATTCATGTGTTACTTTAAAAAATAAAAATGCCTAATCCGAATACCTTTAGTTGCTTATTAGATTAAAATGAGTGGCGGAGAAAATAAATTGTTAATAAACATGTTTAAATTTTACAGATACAGAAAGAGGTTGTTCTCTACTTTAAAGGAAATGGGGATACCAGGCCCAGAACCGAATCTTTTATTTGGAAATACGTTGGAACTAATTACCAAGGTTAGTGTTACTTATGCTAATTATTTAAAAATAACTCAGAATTTTAAGAATAAGAAATTAGTATGCTGTTTGCAAAGACTATTATTGACTACATCAGCTTTAATTATTTTAATTTTTTCATTTATTCCTTTTTTAGCATAAGCTTCTGATGTTCAATTTCTTTTAAATTGTATTCTGGTAGGTTCGAAATTTACAAAACTGAAAACTAAGGGCTTATATATATATATATATATGTATATATATATAAAAGGGGGATCAGTGGTTAATATATATATATATATATATTAGCCACTGATCCCCCTTTTCTCGGTACTTCATAATATTATAAGGATTAATATTGTTTATATGTATATATATATATATATTATTGATATCTAAGTCTTAGCATTAAGTGTTCGATTTTTTTTGAAAAACTCTCTCTTATAACCTTGATTTAAAAAGAAGAGGACTTGAATTTCTAAAACTGAAGTAAAATTACCTTTTACACTCCTACAGCCTAATCCCTCAAGGTAGATTTCCAAAAAATTATTTTTTGTGTATATGTACTCAAGAAAATAAAAGTACTAGCCAAATTTCAAGTCTAAGGTTAATACTTCATAAACGGGATTTTTTTTATCAATATGCCTCGTAAACAATTTTAAGAGTCAATTTCCGCAAGACATGTCTTAATGGATCTCTACTCAACAAAAGAAACTTGCTTACCAAATTTCAATTATGTAGATTTAATAGTTCAAAAACTCAAATGTTTTTATATAACGTCCTTTTGCAACCCCCCTTAAATGTGTATTTTCACAAAACCCTTACTTAGCGGATCTCTACTTCAAGTTTGTAAGTCTACTAGTTCCAAAACTTTAATATATTTATCTATAATTCCACTTGATTCTTCACAATGTTTCTTGAGGATCAATTTTCCTAAAATCCCTGCTTAGAGTGTCTCTACTTCGTGAAAGGAACATGCCTGCTAAATTTCAATTCTATAGGCATAATAGTTCCAGAGATATTCTGGATTAGTGAGTGAGTAAGTCGCTTTCTGCTCTCTCTCTCTCTCTCTCTCTCTCTATTATTATATATTATTATATATTATTTATATTATATTATATATATATATATATATATATATACATTTTATCATTTTTTTCATGCATCTAATTTACTCTATTACGAGCCACCCATCCAGTATAGTATTTAGTGACGCTGACTGCGATGCCGTAGGGCCTGGGTTCGAATCCCGAAGAAGGCATGTAGGTTTGTAAATGTACGGTGGCATTGGGGTAATCTAAATAGCCATTGAGCCGCAAGTCATTTCGTGAGGTTGGTGGGAGGGGAAGGAAAGTCCAAATTGAGGGTAGAACCGAACCAAATCCTACTGTCACCTGTATGGTGCTCAAAGCAAAGGCTAACGACAGACGTACAACTAGCTCCTTGCCACGATGAATTTCGGGGACCTTGATCTGATGTTACTGTCGATCAAGTGGCATAAGTAACAATACTCTATTACGATTAAGAATACCTGACTGTAATGTGAAAGAATAAGAAAAATATTCATCAATTAAGTGGTAGTTAGTTTAACTGGGGACTAAGCAGATCTAAATGTGAAAAAAGTACCACAACCTTCCAATAAGATCTGAACTTTTGTGTAACTGGATGCTGAAGTATATAAAAAGAATATGCAAAACCAAAAGAGCAGTAACAATGATAAATAAATAACGGATTTTCTGATTAAAAACTAAATATTTCGGAATGCAATTTATCTGCTCATAACATCATTATCGGATGATAATCTTCATTGTGTTCAAGAATAATGGTTAAGATAGACCTTTCTAGCGAGAAGAGCGACTTTCAATCAACCTAATGTAAATACAAATAAGTTTTTTAATTACAAAACATAGACGAATAATCCATAGTTATTTGTTCTTGAAACAATGTGCATTCATTCCTCAATTTATTTTGTTTATAAACTGAAACGAAACCTGTGTTGCAATTCAGAGATTGCAGGTCAGTTGTAAGAGTATTCGAAGAAGCAGCAGCTATGATTTTAAAAATATTTTCTTTTATTTTAGATTTAACACTTTTTGAACGATTTACAACTTATTCCATAACTTCGGAGCAATCAAATCCCCATTCTTAACTTCAGCACTCATGACTTCCTAGACACAAATCACTTTCTACTATTTCGAGATTTCAAGATTCACCTTTAACATCCCAATGCCAGGGTTTAAATAGCATTTTCATTAGTTTAAAATCAAGTCATCTCAACAGAAAGCGGTTTTTAAACTTAAATCACAGAGAAAGAATAGTTTCCCCAAGAGGATTAGTAGAAATTCCACGGATAGAACCCGTCACACCTGTATGAATTTAGTAATACTATTTATAAATATAATAATTCACTTAAATTTTCTCTCTTCGTCCTTCATGATGGTCCTGAGTCCTCCAACACTTCATGTGATAATTATTTTTTTAGCTTACCTGCCTAAACCAGGGAAAAAATATTACAGTTTTATCTCCCCAAAATTTAAATTTCAGCGTCTTTAGGTCATGATGATGCAAAATGCGTGTGGACCAATCAGAAAAGCCTTTACTGGAAGTCATATGATTCGAACAGCTTCCGGTTAATAAAAACTATAAAAGGTTAAGATTTCTTAAGCGAAAAGAGAATAGAGAATGTTTTTTAACGTATAGTAAACCCCATGTATCATGCATTTCGTGTTGCTGCTTGTTATATGTTTATGTTGTGTTTTCTACGTATGTAAATAAATATTGATTTCTAACTAAAAAGATACTATTTTTTCAACTGCGCCGCAATAATCACCAGAAATCATCTCTTAATTATCAAAAAAGTTCAAAAATATCGCATAATATCTCCTCGTCTCCGATCGTTTAGAGGTAACGTCCCCCGTTTCGTAAGTCTAAGGTTGTGGGTTCGACCCCGGCTGGAATCGACAAATTTTCTGGATGCAAAAATCGTTCGGATGCATGTCATATTATTATGTGGCATGTAAAAGATCACTTGAGTATCAATTTGGCTGTCATGCTTTTACATCACGGCAATATTCAGCATCCGACGAGAGCTTGAATTAAAAAAAAAATAATTCAAGCTTCCAAATTTGGTAACGAACTCACCACTAGTTGGTGTCTCCACTGAAATTCTTTTCATTGGAGGCACCAGTGTCATTTTGTGGACTCATCGTGCCTGCAAAGGCTTATTTTCTAATAAGCAGCCCATTGGGGGGGGGATTCTTAATGTATCCCCTTCACACCGATTGTCAGGAATAATTGACAGCAAAAAACGCAATGTTTTCCCGGCCATCACTTATGTGTGGCAGAGCGTTTTCTCGTTCCCATATTTGTGTCCTCGATTCAGAACGTTTTAAAATCTAATTTTTTTGGCATGAGAGGGCATTGTGAGTCCATAGAACTAGGGATACGTAAAGATTTAATCTAGCTAAAATGAGAGAAACATAAATTACGTGCACGTGGATTTTGATTACATAACCATTTGGAAAAAGAAAAGTTTCCGAATGGCATATTTTTTGACAACTCTTTTGGTGAACTTGTGATATTTGCTTATAGTAAGTAAAGGTGTGTAGCGATCATTTATATAAGCGTGTGACGACTTTTGTTGCTTCAAGTGAGCCTGACGACTTTGCTCGCTGTATCGAGTGTGTTAGCTGCAGCGTCACTAGTTGTGACAGCTTTTTTTGCTGGTTGCGTCATTCATGCGTGACAGCTTGAGGGCTGCGTGACTATGACAGCTTTTGGTTACACTTGCGGTGGATAGATGGCGCCACGACAGTTCAGAAGGTTGTTTTTATGAGTTCAGCCAGGGTCTCCAATGAGCTGGATTAGAACCTGCGGTGCTCGGATCCGACGCCCAGTAACATGACCACAAGACAGAAGTGATCACTCCTGTACGGAGGCTGTTACTGGCTTACTTAGATACCGCCACAGGTGCTTTATTTTTGCTATAAAGTGTTTGTATTTAAGTTAGCAGTTCAATTTTCAATACATAGTTAAATCTTCTAGACGAAATTTTCGGTTTTTATCATTACAATGTCAAAGCAACAAAAATATTTAACTGCCCGACTTGTAACTGTGATTAACAGCACGGCTATATTAGACCGCGTCAGTGAAAAATATTTGTAAAATTGTGAAATTTGTGGTCACAGTAGCTAATGGGGATCCTCGCTCATCCTCAATTACCCAAATGATAGGGAATTTTTTATTATTTTTCCCAGAACAGATATGATTTCCTCTTTCATCTCGTACCCACTTGGCGTTGTACTTCGAGACATCTCATATCCCTTAAGGTACGAGACTATTAATTAGCATAAAAATAAGAAACTTAATTCTAACAGCATACAAAAGTTTTTGTAATTCCTCTGTGCAGTTTTTTTTTAAATATCACTGCTTTAGCACATCAATTTATAAAGTTAGATTTGTGCTTAATTAATAATTTTGAAACATGTTTTACAAATTTGATGAATTTAAAGCAAATTGAGAATTTTTTTTCTTCTTTCCCAAACCAATTTTTAATTTCAACTTATGTATCGATTCGACAAAATTAAAAATATTTAGCACAAATTAAATCAATTATAATTTAATCAATGTAAGTAGTATAAAAAGAAACAATTCATTATTTTACACTCATGTTCATAAATTAAGGATAATTCAGAGTCACGTGGAGTGTAAGAGGGGATATATAAGAAATACAGGCAAATTGTTCATAAGTGCTTTATAAGTCATTCAGTGAAATAATCGCAAGGAAATTACACAAAGGAAGCATTTGAATGGTTTTTTACTTGGTAGAATTATCGGCAGCATGGAATATAGCGTATTCAGATGGAAGTATCAAAGAAACTTGGAATTACCCAAAGTGTCATCTCCAGGCTTTGGCAAAGACTTCAAGAAGACAGTAATGTGAGTAGATGTTACAGCACAGGTCACTCCCGAGTTACAATGCCAAATGAGGGCCGGTATTTAGCAGTTGCTGCCAAAAGAAACTGATGGAGCGCAGCATTAGACTTGTCTCGCCAGCTCTCTTCAGCCACTGGTACGACAGTTTCAAGCAGACCGTGTACAGACACTTAAGGCAGAGTATATAATCAGGGACGTTTTAAGACATGGGCCAACTGGGCCAGGGCCTAGGGCCTCACCCTTGGTGAGGGACTCGCTTCGCGCGTTCTCGACTCTGTTATAATAAGATCATGATCCGGATAACTTTAATGGTCAGATATTATTCCCATACATATCCTCTGAAAAACAGGGAATTTCAAACTGCATGTCAACAAGCAAATGTGGTCAGACTGTACTATTATGTAATGACCGTTATCCATGTCTAGGCCTAGGCCTAATACCTTAAACAATCATTCAGCTAACTCCTTTAGTCGAAATGCGGCCATCGGTAGAGCCGGTTTGTGCCTAAGTTTTTGAAATTTGAGTCGTGCATATTTATTTGTTTCGTTTGACAGTGCAACCTATACAGTGTATACTTTGAAAAATCTCAAGTGGGGCCTACTTTTGCACAGGAGCCCAGGGCCTCAAAGTGTCTTAAGACGTCCCTTTCTATAATCGTAGGTATTGGTGTATGTAATCGTAGACCTGTCAGAGATATTCCACTTACTGCAACTCACTTTCACCTGTGGTTAGCCCAGTGTAGAGAACATGCATTGTGGACACCGCAACAGTGTGTGATGTTTTCTGACGAGGCCAGGTTTAACTTGCAGTCGGATTCTCACTAGACTTTTATATGGAGAGATCCATGTACCTGTTACCACCAAGAGAACATCATTGAAAGACACCTTTTAGGGAGTGCAAGATTGCTTGTTTGTGTGAGGGGGATATTCTGAGTTCCAGAACTGACCTGCATGTTCAATTTGGAACCATGATAGGCCAAATCTATCGGAATGTCATTCTGGAACAACATGTAAGTTTGTTTCGGGGTGCCCAGACACAGAATCTGTGTTTATGTATGACAACGCTCGTCCTCTCTCCCCGTGCAAACAACCTATACGAATGCCTTCAATCCGTGGATATTCCCTGTATTGACCAGCCAACATTCTCACCGGACTTGAATCTATTAGAGCATGTGTAGGACATACTTGGTCGACGAGTAGCAGTCCATCAACTACATTCTACATGTCTACCGAAACTTCGGAAAGCATTGCTTGATGAGTGGTGTAATATTCCCCAAGATAAGATCCATAATTTGATACTCAGCATGCCTAACCGTTATACGGACTGCATTGCATCGTCTGGGTGACATACTGTGTATTAACCATCATACCAAACATGTAATATTGGTTCATGTAAATGGGGGGGGGGGGTAATTTGCACCAGGGAGCAAAAACCGCAATTTTTATTAAACATATCAAACATATACAATGTTTTTTTGTTTTTTACCTTTTGTTTAATTAAAAGGCTTTACAAATAAGTCCCATTGGGTTTTTCTTCTGACTCTTTCTTTGCCTGAACTTGCACTATCCTTAAATAATGGACATGAGTGTATACGGATTTTCATTTTTTGGTATCACTATTGGTTTATTACAATTTGAGATATAGCATACGTTTCCAGCTTTTAGATTTAAGGTCCACAAAATAATTTTTTTTTTCGTTTTTCAGACTCCCATTAAGTGTCACGAAGAATGGTTCGAAAAATATGGAAATGTAGTGGGGTAAGTAATATAAGTTCTGAAAAACATTTCGTAGGTGATGCACATCTTTTAAAATAAATTCTTCAAAATAAGCAAAGTTAAAACACAAATACTCTTAAAGGCAATAATTAAAAATGATGACGACATTGTTAATTTTTAATAATTATTTAAAGCTATATTAAATTGCAAATACACTGATGTTTGTAAAAATTCAGCACCATGAAGGAATCATCAGAATTAAATGAACTTTGCAGTAAATACCAATTATAAAACGTTAAGAAAAATAGTAAGATTTAACCACCACCGCGCATGCGTGGCGTGCGCAGCGCCCTCTGAACTAATGCTGAAAGCGTATAAATAAAGGGCTGTAGCAGGATGTAGAAAATAGTTAGTGATTATTTGTTAGTGGCGAAGATTTAGTGAGACCTAAAAATGCCTCCACGAAGAGATAAGGAGAAATTCCAACACGGAGTTTGAACGGGGGAGGATTATCGACCTTCGAGAAGGAGGATTTTTCTATAGTGCAACAAGAGCTGGTATGCAGGGGAACAGTTCCAGTTCCACAGTGATGTGAATTTGGAAGCAGTGGACCGACGAACACCGAAAAGCTCGAAAAACTGGCTGTGGATTATGGAAGGTGACAACAGCGCGCAACGATTGACATCTGCTCTGCAAGGCGGTGAATGATCGTAAAGCTTCCTCCCGGCAGTTGGCAGCACATTGGTCTACTGCTACAGGTGTACTAATGTTGGCTTCGTCAATTCCTCGACATCTGCTGCACCGTGGATTGCTTGCAAGGATACCTATATACAGGATCCCCCTTTAAGGCAAACCATCGACGACTACGTCTACAATGGGCTCATGAGCACAGAGCCTGGCAAGCTGATTGGCCCCAAGGGGTCTTTTCAGATGAATCGCACTTCAATTTATGGGACTACAATGGCTGCATTCGTGTTAGACGCTATGCTGGTGAACGCTGCCTTCCTGAGTGCGTTATCGAACGACATAGTGGCTTAACACCTGGAGTTAGGGTTTTGGGTGCGATTTCGTATCATGGACGATCCAATGTGCTACGAATTGAGGGTAATTTCAATAGGAATAGGTACGTTCATGAAGTGCTACAGCCCGAAGTCGTTCTCTTCCTTCAAGGCATCCTTGGAGCTATCTTTCAGCAGAATAATGCACGCCCAGATGTTGCAAAATCTGTTGGAGACTTCTGTTCGCCCCAACACATGCAACTTCTTCCTTGACCTGCTTATTCGCCGGATATGTTGTCTATTGTGCGCATGTGGGATTTGATTGGTCGGGGTCTCGCTCATTAACCACGTCCTGCAGCTTCAAAAGAGGAACTATTGGTGCGCGTAAAAGCGATATGGAATTTTCTTTCACAAGTTAGACATACAAAATCTGTTTGACTCCATGCCACGTCGTATAGCATCACTTATTGCAGCGCGTGGTGGCTACACAAAATACAGATTTCGGACGCTTAGTATTGTTTTTTTTACTCTGAAAATTTTGTCCTTTATTTGTACTAATAGAAGTCGTTTCTGCATTAAATTTCATTTAATTCTGATGACTCCTTCATGGTGTTATATTTCTTACAAACAACAGTATAATATCGAAGAATAATTTAAAATATTGCATAAATGTAGTTTGTAATGAATGCATAGACACCAAATTTAATTCTGCGTCAAAAAATGCTGATTTATAAAAATACACTAAATACACATGGGGGTAGATATGTATTCTGTGTTTAATGACATGGACTTAAGAAATTTGATATGCTGAATGTAGATTAACAACCGTACTTTTTCAAGTAATATGCTGAAATTTTAGATTAACAATCCTATTCTTCAAGTAATGAGTTCTCTGAATCTAGATTAACAATCATATTCTTCAAGTAGTATGATGAATCTAGATCAACAACTATATTCTTTAAGTAATATAAGGAATCTAGATTAACAACCAAGTTTTTCAAGTAACATGCTGAATTTAGATTAACATCCATATTCTTCAAGTAATAAGAGGAATCTATATTAACAACTATATTCTTCGAGGAATCTAGATTAACATCCATATTCTTCAAGTAATATGAGGAATCTAGATTAACAACCATATTCTTCAAGTAATATGAGGATTCTAGATTAACATCCATATTCTTCAAGTAATATGAGGAATCTAGACTAACAACTATATTCTTCAAGTAATCTCAGGAATCTAGATTAACATCCATATTCTTCAAGTAATATGAGGAATCTAAATTAACATCCATATTCTTCAAGTATATGAGGATTAGATAACAATATTCTTCAAGTAATATGAGGAATCTAGACTAAACAAACTCATTAAATTATTCTCAAGTAATATGAGGAATCTAGATTAATATCCATATTCTTCAAGTAATATGAGGAATATAGATTAACATCCATATTCTTCAAGTAATATGAGGAATCTAGACTAACAACTATATTCTTCAAGTAATCTGAGGAATCTATATTAACATCCATATTCTTCAAGTAATATGAGGAATCTAGATTAACACAACTTCAAGTATTGAATCTTACAAGTAATTCGTAATGAGGAATCTAGATTAACACTATATTCTTCATAATTAGAACAGTTACACATATTCTTCAAGCAATATGATGAATCTAGATTAACAACCAAGTTTTTCAAGTAATATGCATTGTGACGTCACGAATGTTTCGACGTCAGTTTCCCTTGAATGTAAAGTCAGCTGTTCGCAATCAGCTTTTCTGTCACAACTTTGTGTGATTGACAGGACCATGACAAATCATGTGTCAATTGTCAACCCTCGTAATACATTCATGCCCACCTCGTCATCGGGGATTTGACAAACACATGTTACCGTACACATCTAAAGCATTATGTGATAAATATTTATCGGCTTACACCCTTTCAGTGTCAAAACCTTTACTACAGCTAGCTGATCCATTTTAGACAAAGTTGTATCCACTACAGCATTTTTAAATGAATGCCACGTCTTTACGAATACATTTATCACAAATCTGCTTGCGCGTGCATGGTACATAAACCTTCATTATTGCGTATGTTCCACAAATGTATATTAAAAAAGTAAATTATAGTTTAAAAAAACTAAAGAAAACACTTCTATGCTGAATCGAACTAAAAAGTAAAAAAATAATTCTTAATATAAGAATAAAATAATGAACGACAAAATTAATGTAATTGGGGTAAAAGCGGGGGTGTTTTATAAATATATCAGTTGTTATAGTTTCTAACTTCTATTCCGAAACGCTGAGTTAGTGTAAAAATGTAGTACAAAGCACCCCAGTGATATTAATTTTCTCGTTCATCATTTTATTCTTATATTAAGAGTTATTTTTTTACTTTTTAGTTCAATCAACAATAAAAGCGTGTTTTTTAGTTTTTTAAACTATTATTTTCATTGTTGAATTTATCCTTGAGTTTGATATTTGGAGCCGAAATTACGTAGCTGCTGGAATTAATCTTGCTCTTCAATGGATATTAATTAAAGGGTCTGAAGTGTACTGGATTCCGTCTCTATAGAACAGGTCAAACAATTAAAAGTGTGTTAAGTAGAAAAAGTTCGAATAAAAAAAATGTAATGTATCATGTTTTTATAACGGACTAAAAAGTATAAAATTCCTCCTTTTCGTTTTTTTTTTTCTTTTTTCATCTTATTCTTCTAGTTGTTAAATCTGAAATTGGTCGTCCAAATCTGGAAAAGGTATATAGAATTAGTCGCCAAATAGTGGTACGTGGAATTAGTCCCTAAATTTGAAACTGTATATGCAATAAATCGCCAAATCTGGAAGTGGTATATGAAATTGTCGCCAAATCTGTTTGTCGTCATTCCTGACGATCCTGATAAGGACAATGGAACAAAATTATGAAATCATTGTATTGTCATCGGTCCTTGACAAGTGTGCAAAGTTTCGAATTCATCCGATTTTTAAAGTGGGTAAAAATCGAGTTTAAGATTCCTTTACATACAAGTAAAAATTACAAAAGCGCGTTATAAAGTTCGCATGCGATCCTTCGAATCAACTCCGTTTGAGCACGCCTCATATATTTACATGTATTTGCAGTTACTACTGGGGTACGAAACCCGTTGTCCTGGTTGCTGATGTTGATTTGCTGAAAAGGATTCAAGTGTCAGATTTCCACAAATTTATTAACAGACCAGTAAGTGAAATATGATTATTTAAAACTATAAGAGTACAATAATTGTATTCAAATAATTTTGTGATTACTGTTTTCACAACTGTTCATTTTAGTTTTTTGTTTATTTATCAGTTATTACTAAGTATTATAGTAAATAGGAGGATTATTCAATTTTCTTTTAAAGTTTTAAACTAAATAGATAATTCCACTACTTTTTTTTTTTGTGCAAAATTACTGATGAGACTGTTTACAGTTATTTGAATACTAACAGATTTATTAATGAACAAAGGGCGAACCAATGACTACTCTAAGACAAATCGATGTAAAAACACAAAGAAATACAACATTATTAAAAGAATTTCAAAACGCACTCCGTTGTTAACATTGCTCTGTAGTTCTACCTTTGTTTCAAAAGTCGAGAACATCCACATGGAATCCTTGTTGCTAAAAATCTAAAAGGGATGATTGAGATTTCTGTCACTAGGTGGCAGCAGGGGTCCCATCATAATAATTTTGAACTTAACTCAGATCAATTTCAAAATACACAGGGTGGCCATAATTAAACTGCAAATGTTCAAGTGGTGGTGGAAAGAAAACCACTGGGAACATTCCAGTGAAATTTGGAATTTACACGTTTCGGAACATGCGCAAGTCAAAATATGCAAAGAAAAAAAATCGCCATTTTCACACAATAGATGGCGCTGTAAGGTATTTTAACGCTCACTGGTGACATATACAGCTTTCAAAAACCGATAAACAGAACCTAATAACTTTCTACGAAGCATGTAAATAATATAAAACATCAATTACAATTTATCAAAATTCCATACAGTTCGCTTCAGTAAGTGAATTTTTACAGTATCATGTAATCACAAATTAATGTAAATTAAGATCACAAACAATTCATAAAGACGCTTTGGAAAACCATTATTTATTCAATGAAATTATCGCATGGTGTGCTCAATATGCGAACTATCAGATGCAACCACATGCTGAAAAAGTAAGACAGTATGATCCACCGTCACTTGCAATGCACGTTCCTTCTTATTCAGAGTCAGCCCTTATTCAATCTGGTCTTGTTTTCATATTGTTCAATGGGGCTTAAAATTTGGCATGTATGCCTTCGATAAACATTGAAACACGGCAAAGTGCCATCTATCGGTTGAAAATGGTGATTTTTTTTCTTTGCATATTTGACTTGCGCATGTTCTGAAACGTGTAGATACCAAATTTCACTGGAATATCCCTGGTAGTTTTCCCTCCAGCAACGCTTGAAAACTTGTAGTTTAATTATGGCCACCGTCTCTACTTGTCAGTTGTAGACAGTTGAGCAGAACGGGAGGAGTATGAGCAAAGAATAGCTATCGTGGTGTTTTATTTCGCTACAAAATCTTATTGGTGTGTGATTAATGCATTTCAGCAGAAATATATCTAAGTAAAACATAACTAAATGCATCAACGATAAAACGAGTTTGGTGCAACTGTTTTGTCACACGGATAGGTATCAGACAGGAAGCAATCGGGTAGAGCAACCATAGTAAAAATTGGCAGATGTGGAGACCACCTTACAAATAAGTCCAATGAAAAATAGTCGAAAACTCGCTGTGCAGCTGGGAATGTCACATGTATCAGCATGGAGAACAGCACGGAAATTAAACTTTCGACCGTTTAAAATGCACACTATCCATGAAATGAAGCTCCCGATTTTGAGAAAGGATGAATTTCTGCAGATGGTTTTGTTCTTTCTTAGACACATGGCATCCGTAAACTGGATAATGTTTTTTTTTACCGATGTGGCGTTGTTCCATTTGCATGGATAAGTGAACAGCCAGAACAGCCGATATTGGTCCACCACAAATCCGCATATTAAACAGGAACGCCCCATACGGGATGAAAAACTTGGTCTGTGGTGTGCAGTGTTACGCCGTCGAATTGTAGGACCACTTTTTTTCGGTAGCACTGTCGATTCGACCGTCTATATCAAGGGTGGGCATTACGTCGATCGCGATCGACCGGTGTACCCCCATGACATTTTTGGGTTATCACCTAAAAATTTTACCAGTTAGTAATTAGTTACGGAAAATTCAAAATTGGCTGACAGTATGAAGACTAAGTCTTCAAATGACTATAACAACGAAAGCTAACTTTAGATAAAAATGTTTTATTTCTTGTTGTTTTTTGAACTGTTTCATAATAAATGAATCATTTGTGGCTGTTATTAGTAAGTTTGCATCTAACGTTTTGTTTTTTTTAATTTTAGTTCTGTAGGTATAAGGGAGCCAGTACATATATATTCCGTACTTATTTTTAAGTTATAATAATAACCTTTTCCTTACCTCCCCACACCTACGGCATTGGACATACACAAGAATTTTTAAAGTGAAGGGGGTCGAGGGTTATAGATCTACCATTCTCGTATCATACCCCAATACGCAGCCAAGAATATTTTTTTGATTTTGTCGATTGTCGGGAACAAAAAACAGCAAAAAAAAAATTACTGAATAAATAATTAGCATTAATAAATAAAAAAAATTACTAATATTAAATACTTAATTACATTTTACATACTATATACATGGGACTATAATGAATCGGCGGAAAAACGAAGGGTTATGAGGGAGGGTCTGGACCCGTGGGCCCCTCCCCACCCTTGTGTGTGCCACTGACATTGAGTGGACGGCAACTCCTTGAAAGAATTAGAAGTAGCCCGAACCCTGAAAAGGTCTGCCCACCTCTAGTCTACATAAGCATCATTACGGAATTCATATCCTTGCTGAATAGAGATGAACGATATGCTTGGTTGTAACAAGCGGTGCAACGTGTCACACATCACGGGAAAGCTTTAACTGAATTTTTCGATGATCGTGTCATTTCCAAAGGACTTAGGCCCCATGTTAAACTGGACTTGTCAATTTCGGATTTTTTCCTTAGGGAATATCTGAAATATGTCGCCTTCAGGAATAATCCCCAAACACTTGATGAACTTAGAGAAACATCCTTCTTGCAATATCAGACATTAATTCTCACACACTTCGTAAGGTATCAACTAATCTGGTAAAAAGAGTTCGATGGTGTGTCCAGGAAAACGGACATCATTTTGAACATTTACTGTGATTTACCATGTCTGAGACCTGGCAATAAAGATAATTGTTTAACCTTTGTTTGTCCTTTATTCTGTTTGTTAACGTTTTATATCATCTGTCTTTAAAGCTCAACCACAAAGGTTGATGTGCGCAACTTTTGAAACACCCTGTACTAGCAGGAACTCAGATTCAGAAAGTCTCTCTTATCACAGTCAACGCACAAAACTAAACTCTGAATTCGACTGTCTGACTTGATCTATCTCAAAGGTCACTTATATAGTCTCATGGAAATTTTCATAAGGATTGATTCCAGATCTAAAAGGTCCCTTGATGCTACCATTTTCCCCCAAATATGTTGCCTAAGATGATAAAGTCACTATTATGGTAACCCTGCTTAAGCCTTTTTTGGGTTGTCATAACTTATTGTAGTTTATGCTGGAAAGCCAACTTTCCCTGAAAGCAGTGTATCTCTGCAGGGAAAACATATTTAGCGTGTTTCAAAATTATAACTCTAATCAAATATAGTGTTTGGATTGTAATATATATTGAAAATAGCGACCATTTTGATTAAAATAAGTTTTCCAGATAAAAAAAGGTTCTTTTAATTTAAGAAAAGAATAGTAGAAATCGAAATTCTACACTTTGATAAAAAAAAAGGTAATATTTATAATTTATATCGACAGTTTTGAATAGATAATTTTTTTATAAATTATAAATGATTGAAACACATTAATATTAGCCATCGTTTACTATTTTAATATTTAAATCGAACTTTATTGCAAACATTGTCAGTATCGTTTCTGAGAGAGAATTATAAGACAATTTAATCTCTGGTTTGTGTTATGTAATTGTTTTATTTTCTGGAAAACAACGTAACAAAATATTTTCATGAAACAAGTATTTTATTCCTTGTCTGTGTTTGACATTTTAGTATGTCAAAAAATTACATTGTGTAATTTTTAACTATTTCTTTTAAATAACTTCTGGCACTTTTTATGAAATTTTTTTTTATTAGAGCATTGGAATTTCTCAGCAAAAAATAAATAATAAAATGATTTTCATGCATTGGTATTACTAATTTGCTCCAAATAAAATATTTTACAGCACAAAATATAGTAAAAAAATGATTTGTTTTTCATGTTGTCTGTGTTAGCTTCTTATAAATTCATTACAAATGTTTTCTTTCCTCAGAATTTGTTCAGTGGTCGTCCTGAAAGAAATCCAGTAAACCTCCTCCGAGGGTTGAAGGATTCAGTCAGCAAATGATAACTTTAAAAGATAAAAGATGGAAAGAAATTCGTTCCATTATCACCCATCTTTTACCGCCTCCAAGATGAAGCAGGTACACTTCTTTAACTAATGTAATATTAATTCATAGCCATTATTTTTCAGTTGCACGAATCAAATGCATAAGCATCTTTTTCCTTTAACTTCATTTGCTAAATAAAATAAAGAGTATTGCAAAAAAGAAAAAAAATTAGACATCTTAATTTAAAGGTCTGACATTTTTAATCACCAGAAACATAAAAAGTTCCAAGTAATCGTTTTTCGAGTGAGAATACTCTTGATATACTACTAAAATAATATTTTTCTTCTACAGGTTCACACTCTCCCTATATATATACATACAATATATACACATTTATATATATATATATTATATATATATATATATATGTGACAAGATATATATATATATATCTTGTTCACATTTTCAAGTTAATAAAATATTTTCTATCCATCCACTCAAGTTCAAATAATTTTTTTAAATCTTGTAGTGGATGAGACTTGATGTTAATACAGTTTTTTTACAAATATTAATTCATTAATTTCATTTAATTAATGAATAAATACTAACAAACGAAAATAATAGTCCAGCACCATATATAAAAAGGAAAACCGCTCACTGTGTACCTGTAGCGTAATGGATAGCGCGTTGGGCTTGTAATCCAAAGTATCTGGTGTTCTAATCCTACCTGGATGGCCTAATTTCTGAGAATGTGATTTATGAAGGAATAAATAGTAGCAAACAAAAAATAATAGTCCAACACTATATATAGGAAGGAAAATCGCTTTCTATTTTGCTACTCAATGTTGTGATTCTGTCATATGTATATACATTATTATATTAATTGTAATTTTTAGTAAAAAGTAACTAAAATAAAAAAAAATTTGTTGACCTAAGTAGGAATTGACTTAATTTTTTTTTTTTAAATCTTACTTGTTAGTTATATTGTTAGTTTTCCTGGGACTGAATTTACTTGAATTTATTATAGAATAATGAAGAGAGAAAAAATAATGCTTGCCTCATATAGTGTGAAAGGAAGAAAAGACTTTTTGCGATTGAGATCTTTTTCCCCTTCAGACAGTGGCATAACGTACAACCCCGCATTGCGGGGGACAAGGACTCTAAGGGGCCCAAAGCTTGGCTGACGCTAAGCACGTATTTGGACTTGGGGCCCTAAACTTGAGTTTTCAGGGGGGGTTATATTCTACGTTACACCACTGCCTTCAGAACACGGTTATCATCATTTCGCATCGTTCAAATTGACACTAATTCAAAGTCAAAGTAAAAACTTGAGGTGATGGAGAAACTTCCATAATTGTGTTTTAGGGGGATTACATAGGTGCATCACAATTCAATGTTTTGATTCATGGTTTGCATCTGTACATCACAATTCAATGTTTTGATTCATGGTTTGCATCTGTACATCACAATTCAATGTTTTGATTCATGGTTTGCATCTGTACATCACAATTCAATGTTTTGATTTGCATTATAAAGGGTGTTGCCGGATAGGACCGACAAATTCAGAGAGGTGGTAGTAGGCAGCATGAGGATGGTAAATCACCATAGACCAAGGATGGTGAGCCGGTGGCACGCGTGCCATTGATGGCACGTGACACAATATTTTGGGCACACAGTCGATCAAAAAGTTTTGCATCATAGTACGTCAATGGGTACGTTTGTTCTAGGGTGAGTGAGTGAGTGAATATTTACGTCCCACTGTTCAGCTACACGAGGGCTTTTGGGGACGGTCCGCGTAATTTTGAACCATGGTCAAGTGACGCGGACGGCACCTGAGCTGGCACCCCTCTCCTAACTACCACACCACACCAACGGGAGGACGTTTGAGATCCCGACAGATTTTACGTACATCGTTCCCCTACATAGCGGGTCTTCAGTGCATCAGGACCGAACTCATGACATGCTAGCCACGATCCGATGCCTAGACACTTGGCTACCGCTGCCACACGTTTGTTCTAGGACGGACGAACAAACACCCGTGAGGAATCATGAAGTGGAACGCTGTCTGTAGTGAGTGCTGATCTCATCCGATTACCATCTAATCACTTCAATGAAGTGGCTTGGGAGACATCATTTCGCTGACGAAGAGGAACTTAAAAACGCTGCGACACATTGGTTTAAATCGCAGGCAGCCACTTTTTATACAGAAGGAATTGATAAATTGGTAAAAAGGTACGACAAGTGCTTGAATAATGGGGAAAACTATTTTAAAAAAATCGAGGAGAGATGTACCTTTGATATGTAAATAATTCACCCCCCCCCCCTGTTTTAGTTTGGTTTTGACTGCGATTCGGCGGTTACTTTCGGAATTGCCCTCGTATATGTAGCCCATCAATGTTTTATTCATGAATTATGTACGTGTATCACAACTCAATGTTTTATTCATGGATTATGTATGTGTATCACAACTCAATGATTTATTCATGGATTATGTATGTGTATTACAACTCAATGTTTTATTCATGGATTATATTTGTATATCAATGTGTATATGTTAATGTGCAAATAATTTATATAATTTATGAAACAATAACCTTTTTCTTTCAAGATGGCTCCTATAATGAACAGTGCCATTGATTCCCTCGTGAACAACGTTGAGAATAAATGTGCTGCTGGTGAAGAATTTGATATTTATCTGATGTATCAAGGCCTTACGATGGATGTGATTGGAAGAACGGCTTTTGGAATCCAAACTGATGCTCAGAACAATCCAAATGATCCATTATTAAGATCTAGTAAAATATTGTTATCTGGAGACCTTAGAAGAAATTATTTATTCGTTCTCGCAAGTACGTACATATTCAGGAACTTTTTTACTGTTGCATATTTTTAATTTGCTGATACGTTTTCAATTCTACTTTAGCCCCAACTCTCTCTTACATATATTTATATATATATTTATCTTGTTCGAATTTTCAATTGTTAGTAAAATACTTTCTATTCATCCAATCAATTTCAGATAATTTTTTTTTAAACTTGTAGTAGGTAACACTTAACATAAAAAAGTTTTTTTTCTTCAAATATTAATTCATTAACTAGCTGGCATGGCCCGACGTTGCACGGGCTTTTACCGAGAGTATAACTTTTCAATATCAGCACGTCCAGGGATGGGTGCGATTTCTTTTTATATGCCATTTAAATTCCCTTTTTCGAAATTTTTTTTATTTGTTTGCCTGGTTGTACGGGTTTCTTTCCCCTCCGTACAGCCCGGCGTTGCAAGGGCTGTTGCCAAGTGTGTAAAACTTAATCCCCATGTGTGAATTTCTTCTTTTCCTCATGACAGTAGCACTTCTGTATGTGTACGCATGTAATGTGAGGGTAAACTTGTAGCGAATAACACTTGACGTTAATATAGTTTTTTTCAAATAAAAATTCCATAATTAAATTAAATTAACTACCGGTTTTCAATGTCAACTTCGATTCGTCTTCATTGTTGTAACAATGTAACTGTAAAAACAATGACAAAAGTTAGTGTCAAAAACCAATTTTTCATCCAAATCGGGTGTGCATTGTTACAACAATGCAGATAAATCATGCTCTTTTTCAATTCCTACTATTAGCTCATTCTTTTAATATATTTATATTTATCTTGCACAAATTTTCAGTCGTTAATAAAATACTTTCTATTTGTGACGGGTCCTTACGCGTTTCACTAACCTTCTCATATATTCTTTAATGTTTTATTTATTTCAACCAATCTCCACCGGGAGCCAAAGCGTGATTTATGCAAATGAGATATTTATATAAGTTCAAGTTTAGCGAGTTAGAAAAGGAGAATGAAACGAAATGAGAAAGTGTTTTCAAGTGTAAACGTAGATGTTGTGAATATAACCGTTAGGAATCCAACGCACCGTCGTTTTTAAAATTAGTTCGTAGTAGAACTGCAGGAATAGCTGAGAATATAAGTCGCCTCTTAAAGAAAGAATTCTAACCTTAAGTTGACCCAATCAAGATCCTAAAGAACCAACTAGACGAACCTGCCACAGCATAAGAAATCAGGTTAGTTATATTTCAATTAAGTATAAGTGTGTAGCTGTAATTGTACGCGTCGATCTTTCGTAGATTCAGATCGGATTCCGTCGTTCACGATTATTGAACTCTTCTCATTCTCCACTGTGTTTTATTGTTCTTAAAATTGAATAGTATTTGTGTAATCTCTTTAATTAAGAAAATCAATAAATAAGATTGATTTGTTAAAATGACTTCTGAATTATTTAACCAGTCAACACGTTCAGATTCGGGTAATACCCGAAGGGGAGTTGAGAATCTTAGGGCTAGCGAGAGGCTACGACATATTCATCCAGTCAAGTTCAAATGAATTGTTTTAAACTTGTAGTGGATGATACTTAATGTTAATACAGTTTTTTCAAATATTCATTAATTAGTTTAATAAAATTAAGTTAATTACCGGTTATCGACGCCAACTTAAATTCGTCTCCATTGTAAGGACAATGTAACTTTTAAAACAATGACAAAGGTTGGCGTCGAAAACTGGTTTTTCAAGCAAACTAGCCAAACCAGGTGTGCATTGTTACAACAATGCAGACAAATCATGTCCTTTTTCAATTCCTACTATTTAATATATAGTTCACTCTTTCTCTCTCTCTCTCTCTCTCTATATATATATATATATATATATATATATATATATATATATCTTGTTAAAATTTGCAATCGTTAATAAAATACTTTCTATTCCTCCATTGAAAGTATAGGAATTACTTAAAAAATTTTTTATTACTTGCTTGCCTTAATCTCTGAGTTTTAAAATAGTAGTTTACGTCAGCAAGATATTGTTGTTATATACATATATATATAAGGTTTAGTATAAACTTGTTATTGTCGGAAAGCTGTTTTTAAACGATACATTCTATTACCAAATTAATGATATTTTACAAATATGGTTCTGGCGTCACACCATATAGTTTAAAATATGATGCTTCAATGTCTTTCGTTTCTAGTCATCGAAAGTATG
>BMAO01016548.1:0-13425 GCA_019973975.1 Trichonephila clavata
TAAATATATTATTTTTAAGGCCCACTTCTTCATAAAAGCAAATACACCAAGATATTTCTTCACACTTTACTTTAATATGGTAAAAACACAGTAGTAACTCTGTAACGGGTCTATCCGTGTTTCCATTGATTCTCTTGGGTAAAATAATCTTTTTAACTGTGATTTCAGTTGAAAATAGTTTTCTGTAAAGAAGACTTTGTTTATGTAAATTAGAACTTCTATTTAAGTGTTAGTGGTAGAGTAGGCGCGATGATGGTTGAAAGTGGAAATGGAAAAAAACATAACTTAGAGACCAGAGGTCGTATAGTAAAGTCAAGTGGAATAATTATTCAAGTATTAAAGAGAAGAACGCTCAAGAGATCAGATGAGTGATCTTATTTCTTTGGTATTTAATCGATTACGGTTGATTGCTCCTCTGGTTTAGTAATTTAAGGGCATTCTTCATTAAGTTTCTTGAAGCTATTGACTGAAATAATTAAAAGTGTGTTAGTTGTTAAAATGACTGATCTTTACTGGAAACTCACCAACACCCGCGTCCGCCGGGATGCGACAACTCCCAATAAAGGACCTTGTGTTTGAGACAACATGTCCTAGTGTCAGAAATTTAAACCAACCAACCTAATGAGAGACTTCCATCAGATCAGACATTGTGCATTTTTCCTTTAATACTAAAAAACAAGATAATTAGAAATTTAGGTTGTATCGCACAAATACATGTGTTTGCGTGATACAACCTTGTGCACAAGCTTTAAATAAAGGATATATAAATTAGTATCTTAATCACACGTATTTTTAAAAATTTGAAATTAATGAAAAAGGAAAAGTTTTAATTAAAAACGTTTAATTATGGGATAAATGTTTAAAATGAACAATAGAATTTTGCATTTACAGAAATTTATTGAAAATAATCAGTTGCATGGATTTTTTTGAAAGCCTATGCATTATGTCAGCCTTTACTAGAACTTTTCTTTCTTATATAAATCCAAAGAAAAAGAGCTCTCCCACGAGGTGCTATGGCGTCATTATATGTTCTATTTTGTCTATAAATGGAAGCTCCAAACATATCAGAGTTACACTTTTTATTCTGTTTCTTCCCCCCCCCTTTTTTTTTAAGTTTCATTGATTAACTAAGCTATCACTATGTTTAGTTTATTTAAAGAGAAACACAAACTTGTCTTTGAAATCTTAAACTGCTACTAACAAAGAATATTTTTATTTATTCCTCTTCAATTTTTGAAGTTTTTTTCAGCGTCACTTAAGCAAAATGTTCCCTTAATGTGAGATAATACATAAGGTTCCTATTTAAACATACCGGTACCAACATAGTTGTGGATTATTCGAAGGTGTACTTTACAGGAGGTACTACTGTATTTGTATATTATTTTGAGTCTTAAGAAAATGCAAAATGATTCGAAATTATAATTATCTTCGAAACAAATATTTCGAAATTATAATCAAATTCATAATTATCTGTTACTATGTGAGCGCAACCTACTTGAATTCGCTCCTTTACCGTCTTGCCTCCCCCCCCCCTTCACCACCTAAGGTTGGGGGGGGGGAACAAAGCATCACCAGAAACTTCCATAATAATTATTATTTTATTGCTATTCAAACACACTTACCAACCACAAGTGAAACTACAAGAGGAGACCCTAGGAGTGATATATAAGGAGAGCAATCTATTCTAAATGAACAACTCTAAATAAACAAGCGCAAGTAATCTGTTTAATTTAATCTAATTCAATCTATCTTAGATTCTTAAACCTTAATCCACTAATTTATTATGGTAGCAAACTCCTTTTTTAATTCAAGGTTGTGATAATGAAATAAATCTCATCTACGATAAATCTCATCATCTCATCAGTTCCCCTGCTTCTTTTATCTTACATTTACAAAACCTTTTGACTTTATATAGTCAAACTAATCTACATATCAAGGTTTCTTCTTGAGGGATGTCTGTGAATTAACGCGAAAGCTAGCCCCAAAGTTTCCCCAAGAGGTTTAATCATAAGGTCGCGTATAGATCCGTCACAACTATATCAAACGAGTAAAATATAAAAGAAGGAATTGTCAATTTCAGCAGGCTAAATTTTTCGAAAAAGAGTTTGCTGTGCGAAGGATCACAAGCGTGTATTTTAAGTTAAAATAATAAAACTCTAAAACACCCCATCTCCTATGGCTTTCTGTACTCCAAAAACTCTTATCATCTTGTCTCCTTTTGGATAGCTGACACCGGACATCCTATGGGTGTAAGGAGTGTCCGTTATGACCCCGCTTCAGGACGGGGAGAAAGTAGTGTTTATATATATATATATATATATATATATATATAATATATATATATATATATAGCATATCACACAAATTTCTCATTATTAAGCATATACTCATGCCTCGAACTCTTCTACATACAGAGAGAGACACTATACTTGTTACAAATTTTACTTTACCACTTATCCGCATTTCAATTCAATGAAATAAAATAATTATGTTCCAGGTTTCAAATTATAATAATATTTCAGAAAATATTTTCATATAAACTTTTTCGTAACAAACAATATTTTTTAAATTTGGTTTAAATGCGGCTCCTAAAATTTGGCGCCCCGGATAGGGGTCCAGTTTGTCCGGCTCTAGGCTGTCTCTAGTACAGTAAAGTACAAAGTTTAAGATAACATAACAATTATTCCTATATAATTACTGGAATTTTAAGTAGCATAAAGTATGGACACAAAAGTAATAAAAACTAATTAGATTTCTTTTTGTTACCTTTGAAAGACTGACAAAAGATCCTACATTTATACAAATGAAAATGTGTGTGTGTGGTGTGTTATGTCTTCCTAAACCATTCACCATTCATCCGATTGCGATGAAACTTCGGAAAATTGTTCAACACATGCCCGTGAAGGTTTCTGAGTTATTATAATTGACCCCTATAAGGGGTGTTGCACGGGCTTAAAGGACTTTAGAGTTAAATACTACCATTTTTGAACTCTTAGACGTACAAACTTCATATTTTGTTTTCATGTTTCCCTAAGAACGGATTTTACGGGAATTGACTCGTATTTGGTGGGGGGGGGATAGTTGCTGGGACTTAATTATAAAAAAAAAATTTCGCTATCGAACTGCAACTTAACGTAAAGAAGGATTTTACGCAAATCAACTCCTATGGGGGAGACTGAATCTTTTGCGGTGTTATTGAAAAAAAATACCCCTTTTCGAACTACTAGACCTACAGTAATGAAATTTGGTATGTATGTCTCTGTTTTGAATTGTATGGGTCTTACAGAAATAAACTCTCAAAAATGGTTTCTGGAGCTTATTGATAAAAAAAATTCCATTTTTGATCTATTAGATTTAGACTTGAAATTTGGCAAATAGGATCAGTGGCAGCGCCATTTTGGTAAAATAAAAAAACCAATTTTATTCTTAAAGAAAAACCAAACTTTTTAATCATATTTCTTTAACACATTAAACAATAATAAAAAAAAAAAAAAAGAAAGAATCAGAATTTTTTAAATTTTGAAGTAGAAAAGTTGAAATCTTTAATGATTGGTTCATAATTTATCTTAGATGCTATATCTGCTTTGAAAGATAAAACTGCGAAAGCTGAAAGTCATTCCTGACCCATTGAATATCTTACAGAATTTTTTATCAGTTTTGGTTTTGTAAAGATTGTCTCAGCAGAAGCGGTACTTACAGGTATTGTTTTACAAAATTCGAAAGACAATGTAAATATTTGGGGAAATTTCTTTCAAATTGTTTTCATATTGGAGCAGATGTTTCATGTCTGTAATGGTGTTGGGTGAATTTGGGATTATATTTTGTAATTCTTCATAAACTTTGTAATGCTGAAAGCCACCGCTCTCACTAATTTTAAAGGACTGTGTGTAAATCGTGAAAGTTGTTCAGTCTTTGCACTTTTGGAATATTTTTTAATTTGTTTAAATCATAGAGAAAAACAAAATTTTCAAAATGATTTTAAGATATAAATCTTGAACCCATATTGCTTATCGCAGAATCAATCATGGTATTAAAAAAGTCTGTTTCACACCGGCTGTTAGCACTAAAAGTGGTCGATAGCTGTGTCTCTAAATGAATTGACACGACTCAAGAAAACACAACACAGTGGACTGCTCAAGCTTTTGTTTATCACCCACACACTGTACACAAACAGTTACACTCCATAACCAGGGTGTGGCCGGAGCCACGTCACAAGCGTTTTCACCCGTTGGGTGTTGAGATGTTTCCATCCTTCACTTAACATACTCCCGCCTTGAACCTTTAAAGGTTCAACAAAACACAGCTGAAATTTAACATACACTGATAAAAGAAAAAAATAAGATACATTACATGAATTTCTTCATTCACAATAGTATAAATGCACAAATATATATGACTAAAACTACACACACAATAAATCTTAATAAGCAATAAAATGACACAAATTCTGAATAATTATATAAACAATGAGCATTTGAAACAACAAAATAATAGTTAGCAATCAATATTATTATAATGGTAAAATACAAAGTTTAGTAACTCCTCTTTTAAAAATACCATGTTTTGTTTTCACATTGGCTACTCTTATCTTTCCATCTGATCCCGCAAATGTCTCTGTTATTCTCCCTAACAACCATTTGCAAATAGGCATGTTATCTTACTTTACAATAACTAAGGTACCTTCTTTAACATTATCCTTTGAAAACATCCATTATTTCTTTATTGTAAGTTACTTAAATAAGTATGTGACCAACGTTTCCAAATCGTTTGAACAAATTTTGACACCATTTGCCAGTGTGAAAGCCTACTATCTGGCAAAGAAGTTAGATCAGGTTCTGGTAGTGTATCCATTGAACGACCGATCAAGAAATGTGCAGGAGTTAAAACTTCCAGATCATCAAGCTCTGAAGATAAAGGAGAAATCGGACGGCTATTTAAAATTCCTTCAATTTGATTTATCAAAGTTAAAAATTCTTCTACAGTTAATTTTGAATCACCTACCGTTCTTTTTAAATGATATTTGAATGATTTGACTCCAGCCTCCCAAAGCCCTCCAAAATTTGGGGATCTAGAAGGAATGAAATTCCACTGAATTCCTTCATCAGACAAATAATTATTTAATAACTCATCTGGTTTGTTTATGATCTTGTACAATTTCTTCAATTCAGTTTGAGCTCCAACAAAAGTTTTTGCATTGTCACTAAACAGTTTACTACTTTTACCACCTCTAGAAAAGAATCTCTTAAGAGTAGCAACAAACGACTCAGAGGTAAGATCATTTACCATTTCCAAATGTATTGCACGAGTAGCAAAACAAATAAATATGCAAACATAAATCTTATGAAATACACCTTTTCTTTGAGTTTTGTATCTAATGGCAAAAGGGCCACAAAGATCTATTCCTGTACAGTTAAAAACATAATTTTGATTCACTCTATCATAGGGTAAATTACCCAGAAGTTGCCTTTTAGTAATTGGCTTAGCCTTTAAACGCTTGTGCACAATTTTTCTACAAAGAGATTTTCCATTTAAGGGCCAAAATATTTTACGAACATGGTACAACAATGATTGAGCACCAACATGCAAATACTTTTTATGAAAATATTCTATAATATAGATATTTAAACAATGCTTATCAGGTAAAATAGCAGGATGCTTATGACAAAATTTAAGATTAGCATTTTTCAATCTACCACCAATACGTAAAATACCATCATTATCAATAAAAGGATACAAATTGAGAATTCTGGAATTGGCAGGCAAGGGTTTTCCACTTTGAAGACACTTAAGTTCAGAGGCAAAGTTTATTACTTGGACTTGTTTGATACAGCATACTAAACCTTTTTCCAGTTCTTTGGTTGTGAGAGCTCCAAATTTTCTTTCCGTAGATGTTAATTTAGCATTAGAGATGAGTCTGAGACACCAAGCTAGCACTCTTTGGAGTTTTCGAAATGATGATACCCTTGAAATGATAGGCAATTCTTCAACACTCAATCCAACAGCACATGAAGTCTGCTTGCGTTCTTCTTTTAACGCTTCTTGACAATTTGGTACATCAGTGGGAAACGGGATGTCACTTGTCATTAACCACTTGGGACCGGACCACCAAAGTTCGTGATCAACAAGATCAGAAGGTAATAATCCTCGTGAAGCACAATCTGCAGGATTTTCCTTTCCATGAACGTGAAACCAATTTTCTTCTGGCAAAATTGATTGAATTTCAGATACTCTGTTGGCAACAAAAACTTGCCATCTCTTTGGGTCAGACTTCAACCACGATAGAACAATGGTTGAATCACTCATGCGTATACTGATGCTACTTCAAAATGCAATGCAGCTCTCGTTGATTTTATGAGGTGCACCAGCAACACCGCAGCACATAATTTCAGTCTTGGAATAGATAAAGTTTTTAAAGAAGCAACACGATTTTTTGCAGTTAAAAGTCTCACTGTAATTAAAGAATTCTCACATGATCTGACGTAAATCACTGCACCATAGCCTTTCTCCGATGCGTCACAAAATCCGTGTAGTTCAACTGTTGTATACCCAGATAACAGGACATTTCGAGGAACGCGAATTGAATTTAATAGATTAATTTCTTTACACATAGCCTTCCGTTTTTGGCTCACTTTCTCCGGAACTGGATCGTCCCAAGATAACTGTAGTTTCCACAGTTCTTGAAGCAGAATTTTAGTTGATATTACAAAGGGTTCTATCCATCCCAAAGGATCGAACAATTTGGATATAGTTGACAAAATGGTACGCTTAGTGCGAATATCTTTGTTTTGGAATTCTATATCTGGAATATTGCATGTAAATTCATCTACAGAAGGATGCCATACTAAACCAAGGACCTTGATAGCTTTGTTTTCGACACTTGTTTGAGAAACTTTGTTATCTGAACTTTTCATTAGTGCGTTTTCTAATACTGATTTTTCATTTGTTGACCATTTATGAAGCTCAAACCCACCCTTTCTCAAAATCTCTTGCAATTCAATCACCAACTCAGTAGCTTCTTGAATATCATTTGCACTTGTCAACGCTTCATCTCCATAAAAATCTCTTAGTGTTATATCTGCCGTTTTTGG
Organism: Trichonephila clavata; assembly: GCA_019973975.1. Taxonomy (NCBI): domain Eukaryota; kingdom Metazoa; phylum Arthropoda; class Arachnida; order Araneae; family Nephilidae; genus Trichonephila; species Trichonephila clavata. Next base: position 7,089 of record BMAO01016548.1, read on the forward strand.
AAAATTAACCTTTTCATCAAGAGCTAATTGTTTTAGAACTCTAGTTGCTAGATATGGAGCTGAAGTAGTTCCATACGTAACAGTATTTAAGCAAAAGGTCTGAATTTTATTTTCACGACTATCTCTCCAAAATATTCTTTGGAAATCCCGATCCTCTGGATGAATATTGACTTGCCGGTACATCATTTTTATATCTGCTGTCACTGCAATATTATGGAAACGAAATCTTAAGAGAATGCAAATTAAATCCTCTTGCGTTTTCGGGCCATTCATCAAAACGTCATTGAGTGAAACACCCGATGATGTCTTTGCACTTGCATCAAACACTACGCGTAATTTTGTGGTTAAACTCGATTCATTTATAACAAAGTGATGTGGAATATAATAATGTTGATTTTCTACATTAGAATCTATGGATAAAATTAATTCCATGTGTCCTAAAGACAAGTATTCCCTCATGAATTCCTTGTATTGACTATAAATTTTTGGCATTGAGGAAAGCCTTTTTTCCAAGTAAAGGAATCTTCGAAGTGCTGCTTCACGAGAATCTCCTAAAACCTTTCTATTTGGTTTGAACGGTAGCATGACTGAATACCTCCCATTATTGTCTCGTGTGCGGTGTTCTTCAAAACGTATTTCACACAGCTTTTCTTCACGAGTTAGAGGTGAAGAATTTGGAATAAACTCCAGTTCCCAAAATGACTTTACTAAATTATCTGTATTTACACTCAAGTGATTCACGACCACTGGACTCGAATTTTGAGATTCGAGATTTGTTGTACCTGAAATGATCCAGCCTAATTTTGTACTCATAGCGAAGGGAAGATTTGGGGCACGTTTGATGATTTCTCCGCTGATTAAATTCAAAAACACATTTACACCTAATAAGATATCAATATAACTGATTTGTGAAATAATGGATCAGCCAAGCGTAAGTCATTAAACTTATAACATATGTTTGCAGGTAGAGACACGTGAGGAATTTTGTCAGTCACTTTTTCTATCACAAAAGCAGAAGTTGAAATCTGAAGATCACTTTCGAAATGAGAAGTGAATAGTAGATCCACTTCTCCGTTACTCACAGTATTGAAAGAACCTAAACATGAAATTGTAGCTGAGCTATCTCTAATTGTCAAACCTAATTTCTTTGCGCATTCATTCGAAATGAATGACCTTTCACTCCCAGTATCCAATAAACATCGACACAACTAGTTCTTGGAACTCCTAACACTAATTAATGCAGTGTACAACAAAATATGAGCTTGTTTACTATTATAAGTATTATAAGAGCTCGAAGCACATACAGTTGATGTTGTAGGCTCAAAAGAATTTGTAATTGAATTAGGAATCTCTTGAACTTTGGGAATAAATGCGGTAGCTTCTGGGGATAGAACACTCGATTGATTTTGTGGATTATAGTTTCCAAAATGTAATATACTACAATGCGGTTTGCCACAGTGTTTACATTTGTTAATACTCTTACAATGTTTAACTTGATGCACACTTGATAAACAATTAAAGCGCAATCTATTATTTTTCACAAAATCTACTCTTTTGGGCACCATTAACTGAAGGAATGTAGAACATTTTAACAAATTATGATCATTATGACAAAAAATACATTTGAGAATTGTAACGAATGTATTCACTTTATTATTTGAAGGTCTATAACCTTTACTCCCTGTAATTTTACTATTTTGCAAAGTTCTAGCATAATTTTTCAAAAATTGAATTAACTCGTTTAATTTAGGTATTTCATCTTTTTTAAATTGTCTTTCCCACCACAATTTGGTGGAAGAATCTAATTTTTGCAATATTACATATAGTATCAAAGTATCACTGAAATCATCTATTTTTTTATCTAAAATTTCTAATGCACGAATATTTTCATATACGTTATCTACTAAACTCAAAACTGCAGAAGCCGATTCTCATTGAATTGTATTTAACGACATCAATCTTCTGATATGAGCAAATACTTGTTCACGTTTATTGGAGTAACGGTCCTCTAATAATTCCCACGCTGTGAGGTAATTACTGTCTGAAATTGCTATAGATTGAATAATTCTAAATGCATCACCTTTTAAAGAAGATTTTAAATATTGAAGTTTTTGAGCGTTTGATAAATTAGAGTTATTATGGACACTTGCTTTAAAGAGATCTTTAAAAGTTATCCAATCATGTAAATTTCCACTAAATGTTGTTAAGGATAATTTAGGAAGCTTAACAGTTTCTAATGAAAATCTTTCTGTTCTCACTTCTGAATTCGAGTGAGAGCTCAATTTTTTATTTTCTCTTTTTAATTCAAGTAAAACATCATCAATACTTTCCTGAACATTTAATTGTTCCTCAACGAATTTGTCGATATCTATTTCTTCACACACATTAAACAATTAATCAAATATGCCTTTTAACTCGTTATTAAATAGTTCATATTTTTGAATAAACAAATGACATGCAGTAGAATCTAAATTTTCCCAATTAATTTTTAATTTAAACTTAGCTAGTTGCGTTTTTAAAATGTTCTTTTTCCTTAGTAAATTCTCTCTCTCACCTTGACTCATTTTTAAAATGTCACACAAAAAGTATCACTATCACAAAAATCACTTACCGCTTCGATGTCTTCACTTGAATATAATTCACAACTAATGCAAATATAACCGACGCATTGCAAAGCACAATCCAGATGAAAAACCCCACTTTACAATTCACGCGCGTGGATATAACACAAATATTCCACACAGTCAGCACTTCACTTTCTAACACAGAAATAACACTTATTTCTCACATAAAATTATTTGTACTTCACAAATGCACAACTAATTTTGCTCCGGCTGACATAACCACTAAATGTTAGCACTAAATGTGCTCGATAGCTGTGTCTCTAAATGAATTGACACGACTCAAGAAAACACAACACAGTCGACTGCTCAAGCTCTTTGTTTATCACCCACACACTGTACACAAACAGTTACACTCCAAAACTAGGGTGTGGCTGGAGCCACGTCACAAGCGTTTTCACCCGTTGAGTGTTGAGATGTTTCCATCCTTCACTTAACACCGGCCTTTGACAGACTCTATAGGTTGAGATCAACGCCATAATCAAACATTCTTTTCTTTTGGGCTACCCTTTTATATTTAAAATCTTTTGGAAAATTCATAACTGCTTTTCTAAATAAACTTACGAGAATCAGACAAGCATTTTCGGAATCCAGTTTGTCCCTACTCTTTGATCCAGTTACAAAATGTACGCAAATGTTCAAGAGTAATGCATAAATGGGCTTGTACAATACCATAATTTGCTTATGATATTGACACGCATTAATAACTCATTCCTTACATGTAAGGATGTGATAAATTGCAAACTGGACAGTTCATTTAAAACCGAATCGTAATTACTGAGTGTGTCGGATTGTTCCATTTGGTGTTTTAAGTTTTCTATGTTTCAACAACATCATCAAATTGTAATAGTGCGGCCTTCACCACCTTGATTCTGCTTTCCCACCTTATGTCTGATAAAGGCTTAGTAGTAAGCTTTAATTTTTCTTTGATAATTTTTCAGCGTTTGCTGGAACTTGAAAATAGCAACAACAAAAAATCTTCTGAATAAAATAAAATAATGTTTTTGTTGCCACTAACGAATTAGTTTCGTTTACCTGTAACAGATTCCAGTATGACAACAACAAGATGCGAAAGCTGCCCTGGAATTTATATTTAATATTCGGAGTTTTAACTCCACTATTATGCCTGTCATATTTGCACCATTGTTGTATCCTTGTCCACGACAGTTCCGAATATCTAAGTCATTTTTTTCTCCTTCTCCCAGTATTACATTGGTCCAATATTCTCCAGTCGTTTCAATGACAGCAAAATATGAGATCAAGTTTTTTTCTGTATTTCCAGTTGATATACTACAATATCTTAAGATGATCGACATTTGTTAAATTCTACCACAGTCTCTAATGCAGTCGAGTAAAAAAAGAATAATATATTTTGCCTCTTTTGTCCTATCACTCACTTCACTGGTTCACATGATTGTGATCAAAATTCATTTTGAATATCGTGGTTTAGATAATGGTGTGCAAGTTTTTTTTATTATCAATGCGATTTATGTGTTCCGTAACGTAGGATCATATTTAGATATCAATTTAAATAAGTCTATATGAAGTTTCCAGAATTCTTAGTGTCTTTGTCTTTTTTGAGAGATTCTCTGTGATTTCTAAACGCCATATTATGATAGGCTAAGAAATTGATTATATCAATTAATCTCTAAAACAAATTGAAACAATGTTTTTAAATTCAAGAATTCGTCTTTCGTTTTTTTGGTCTAATGTTTTTTTGTGCCTTGCTCCCTTCTCAAATGTTATTAATTGGAACATATAGGTCATATGTTCTTTAGTATTCTCATATGTCAGTGTAGAATACAACTTAAGTGCTTCCAATCACTTCACCCTTCCTGCACCATTTGAGTTTGGGAATTGTTAAAAAATCCAACCAGCGCGATGACATTGATTTTCAGCATTATTTAGTTTTCTTAAGAAATGAAAATTGGAAAAGTGTCTATGATCACCATCTCTAGGATAATATTCATCACTGTTATTTAAATGATGTGTTAGACCACTTTGAACTATACCATGACCGGTGAGCATCTGTCATGGGAAACGTATACAGTCCCGGGACAAAAACAGGAAAATGCTTATTTCCCTACGTCACTGGCATCTCTGTTCACAGGCAAAGGACTTATCTCAATATCTTCTTCTTGATTGTGACTTATGTTACACAACGTGAACACAGAAATAACAACGTCAGATTATGATTGACAAACTTTAGATCCTATTTTTATTTCCGATTTTCGTCGTTCTGTATCGGTAGTCGGTGCATCTGGAGTAGCGTCCAAATTCAACGGAGACTCAGATACGGATAAATGTTGTTGAGAAGTCGGAGGAATCGATTAATTTGATTCTGTGCTGCCAGTTTCAGTCTGACCGAGAAATTTCATCATACTTGAACTTTAAACCTGGTTGGATACAACTCTTTCCGCTTTTCATTTCCTTTTTCCTGCACCAGATTTCCATTTTCTCCCTTTATCTCTCTTAGTGCTTAAGCTTGACATGATTGATAAATTATGAAAAATGCTTAATTCCACTATTATTTATTCTCACATAAAATACTTTTAGAATTTATAATATGATATAGAAACATGATGCAAGACTATGTCTGCATGCGATGCTTTGTTGGCTTTCTAATGATGTGAAGTTCTGAGCTATGCCCCTTCTATGGCCGGGGACACAAGCGCAATTGCAGCTTAACTGGAGCTAATTATGCCAAAATAAATGTGAACGAATGAGCGGAAACGTAAAAGTTGAGAAATTTTTAATAAAAGAAAATGGAAATCAATATTTTCAAGAATTATTTATTCATATACTATCATGCACCGATAATAGACTATCTTTATTATTTTTTTTTTAAAAAGTTGATACATCAATTTTTTGATGGCAAAAAAGAGATAGAGTTGAGAATTTTCTAATTTATTATAATTATAAAAAAGGCGTGCACTTTTGGATTTTCCTTACTTTTCGTTTAATTTATTTCGGCTTTGAGGAGCGAGGCCCTATGCACCGAAAGGCCGTGTGTAGTGGCCCACACCGTAAACACCTTACGCCGCCTCTGAGTAGGATCCACTAAAAATGAATTTTGTAGAAATCCTTTTTGGGGGAGAGTAAATAATAATTTTAATTCATTTTTAGAAATCATTATTTGGAAGTTCTGTCTTTTTTAAATCAAGATATATTAGAATATTTTACAATATAATCGAATTCGTAATGCTAAGATATCTCAATAATTTATATATTTATAAACAGTATTTATTCACATAATCCAGAGAAACGAACGAGAATTACTAGTTCTTATATCAAATGAAAGTCAAAGAATACTTATATTTTTTATGTCTCAAATTTTAAATTTATCCTTTATTTAAATATTTTTTTAATTAAATAATTAAAATAATTTAAAACTACATTTTTTTGTATTTATCATGCTACAAAGTAAAATTTAATTAACCTGTCTGCCAAAATTGAGGTATACAGATCTACAAGAACATATACGAGGGTACTTCATAAAGTCACCACCGAATCGCTGTAAAAAACAAACTAGGACAGAGGGAGAAAAATTTTATATACATATCAAAAGTACAACTCTCCACTTTATTTTTCAATATAGTCTCCCCCATTATTCAAGCCCTTATGGTACCAATTTACCAACTCATTCTGTATATAAAGTGTCCGCCTGTGATTCAAACCAATGTGTCACAGCGCTTTTAAGGTCCTCTTCGTCAGCG
>BMAO01016549.1:0-40308 GCA_019973975.1 Trichonephila clavata
CTTCATTAGTACACAGACAATTTAAATCTCTTTTGGAAGAAATGGAAAGAGAATATAGAGAATTTCCGTTGGCTTAGTCGTGGTAATGTATTGAATAAGTTTGTGTCATGCATGCAGCACATTAAAATTTTTCTTAATGATAAGGGACAACATTTTAAGGTTCACGGGACAAGGTTCTCATTAAAATTTTAAATTTTTTTATTTAACTTTGCTGCATGAACACTCTTATACTTTATGTTGTTTATTTCTAGTTTCATAAATATTTTTAAGAATGCATAATATATATACAATTTTAATTTATATTGAAGAACAGTCATATTCTAAGTTTTCCTTAAAAATTCTAAAAAATATACATATTTATGTGCACAGTTTTAATATTTGTATTTATATTGAAGTAATAGTTGTATTTTATGTTTATTTTTATGTCAATAAATATCTTTAAATGATGCATAATTAGCATATAAGTAAATTTGTATTTTTGGCCTCTATTTTCCTAATTCTGCATGTATTGTCGTCGGAATCAAATTGTTTCAATATTTGCTATTGCTTGGCACGCTGAATTATGTTGGTAGGTTGGTTTGGCATGCACAGCTGAAAGGTTGCCGACCCCTGCTCTAGACTATACCTGCAGCACGGCCGTGCGCGGTCTATGCGAAAGAGGGTGTCCGTCTCGCTGAAACCCACCGGTCGCTTTTTTTCATACTTGTTTTAAATTTTTTCCCCTACTGGACATTGCGTCACACACATCATTACACACTCCCATGGGCAGCCTCATTTGAGCCAATATCCTCATCACTACTACATCCAAAATGGAAGACACTCTCTCGTCCACCAGATTCCAAAACCGAGCCGCCAAAGATCATCGCCTTGAAGCCCCGCATACCGGCCTGCGCCACTCGTCCAATTGCCAAGCTCCATACAATCCAGCATGAAAAGGCAACATAACCAAGACCTATACATAACTTTTTCTAGCCAGATACGGGTCTGAGGGTTCCCAGAAACCATGTACCCGAAATTATATCCCTAGATCAGTTAAGTCTTGTTTCAAACAGCGATTAGTGAGTATTGTTCTGACTAGCGATTAGTAAACTTGCCTTGACCGTGATAACCGATTAGCTCGGCTATGCTTGTGAATATTCTTTTAAATACGCGTATTTTAGACATTGATAATTGTGTCTGGGTGCTGTTGAAGGTGTGAAGACCTTCTGAGATTTATTCTGTGAATATTGCTGATGCATCTGGTATTTCAAGGATTGATTTTGCGAAAATAAATTCTCATCGCTCTCAAAGAACTGTCTTGTTCTTTGCGACTGATTTGCATAAAATCCTCGAATCCCGATAAACGTAACAATATCTTATCTGCTCCACTCGACTGAACAGGAAATCGATAAATCATGAATTCACATTAGGGATATAAATATATTTATCTTCTAATTTAACAAATAAAAAAATTCTAGCATTTTTTACAAAATGAACGGTATTCAAATACCTAAAATTATGAATTGTGCCAAAAATTGACAATATTTTATGATTTTATTTTATAAACCATCTTATTAGCTTTATAAAAATACCAAGTTTATTATTTTCCGTTCTTACGAACACAAACTATAAGTGTTTTAGTAAAAGCAGATGTGCTATTACTTTAAGCAAGATATGTCATGCTTTAAAACGTGTTTTACTCGAAATGTGTTTCTTTTTAAAACACTCAAACAGGCAGCGATTGCTCAAAAAGTTTTGAAAATAATTAACTGAATTTTTTTTGTCTATGTTCTGTATAATAATAGAAGTGTTTTAACCCTCAAATTTATCAATCACTGTTTATTACAAAACTTGAAGCCCTTTATGTGAATATAATCGCTGTTTTTCTAAGCAATTTCATATAATAAAAAAGATAAAGTGCTCTAGTTTTTGGGAAAATAAAAATATCTCTTATCTTGAAGGTCATTTCAAAAAGGAATAACATAGCAACACCTCAGAATTAAAAAATTGAACATCTATTCATAAACTTATGGTACAGAATGGGCCGCATTTATGTTATTTTTTTGTCAATTTTTTCCATTTTAGAAATAATAGTTTCTTTTTCTATCCTTAGTTTCTGCATATTTTTCTTAAAATGTACTAAACAAATCGAAAAACAACAACAACAAAATACCCATGTCTCCATTTTTTTTAAAAGAAATTGTCGCAAGTAGTCGGATACCTTAACACAATTTAAAACAAAAAACTCTAGCATTTGCTAATGCTTTTTAGAAATTTCTTTATTCCTTGAAATTCTACATCATTTTCTTTCTTTTTTAATTCTATCAACTTATGAAAAAAATTATCAAAGCTCTTGTTTTATTTAGTAAGATACTTTTTATAATAATATCGCTGTGCAAAATAGTTAAATAAATTGTTTTCTAAACAAGATATAAGATACAAAAATTCTTTTCAGTGAAGACGAGTGAGCTTTTAATTTTCCATTCATAATAATTGAGAACGAAAAAAAAATTATTGAAATTAGAAATCTGTGAATTTAAACACCCCTTTTGTTTTTGATCAAAACTATAAAGGTAACAATTCTCCTAATCTTTCACGTTTAGGAGTCCGCTTTGAGATCAACAACTATAGCATCGTTTATACGACATGGTCCTATAGACCCCTCTTTTGTCAAGAGTAAGGGAATGGTTCAAATACTTGAAAATTACCCTTCAAATTCTGAGTATTTCTTTATCTTATGCTGCTTGTTGAAGGTTATCAGTTTAGAATTTATTTCTTGTAACCAATCATTTCATTATAAAATATCTACAGCTTTAATTAAATATCTTCAACGAGTACGAAATAAGAAACATTGTGAGTTTTGTTCAGTGTAATTATATATAAATACTAGCTGCGCGCGATTTACCCGCCGCTTTATTTAACTTTTTATATAAAAATCCCTTGTGTGTGTGTTTATGACAAATGAAATTTATATTTTTCTCTATATTTATTACAAGTGAAACGAAATGCTATGAATACCACATCAATTAGAAAAAGTTTACGAAGTTGGAATTCCTTTTTTATATAACTTGTTGGAAGATTAAATCCAGCGATCGATGGGTTCGTAAGCACGTAGCATACCACTAGACAAAAGTGATCATTCCTGTCTGGAGGCTGTTACTGGCTTACTTAGATACCGCCACAGTATTCCCCCACCAGTGAGTCGGTGGATAGGTTTACGAACGAGATATTTTGTAGTTATGGCAAATGTGGGAGTTGTTACTATTGCGTCAAGTGAGTCTGACGACTTTGCTTGCTCTTCTTGCGAGTAGATGGCGCCACAACAGATTAGAAGGTTTGCATTTTTCTTTTCAGCCAAGGTCACGAATGTGGAAGATTAGAACCCGTGATCTATGGTTTCGTAAGCACGTAACATACCACTAGACAAAAGTGATCACTCCTGCCCGGAGGCTGTTACTGGCTTACTTAGATACTGCCACAAGCTATGCGTTACTTTCTAAATTTTACTATCAACAACAAACAAAACAAAAAAATCACGACTAGACTTGTCTAGAAAAACTAGTTCACAAAATTTCTAATTTGAAATAAGCGCAAAACAGGTATTATTATTTTTCTTTTATCGAGAACATCTATAACCTCGTGTATCACATGGAGGCCTACATAGAAGTAAGCATCACAAAGGAAAGAAGGATTACAATACAAAGATCCATGCCCTTCTCCAGGATTCAAACCTAGGCCCTTCAGCGTCACTAACCACTATACGGAATGGGTGGCAAATCTGGCATTAAAATAATTTTTTATATCTTACACCCCCCCCCCCCATTAAAATTCGAAGGTAAACAAACCTATCTATGTGCGTCTATCTTCTCACGAACCGTACGACGCAGAAAGTCGCGGAAGGTACCAAAAGATCGGAAATTTTCAGGGAAAGCCGTATTGCCCATTTATATTCCGATATTGTAATTAGTTGAAAAGATATTAATTAAAATTTTTAATTGTTTACTTGGCAGAACTTCCGTTCCGTTTCGGCCCAGCGGTGATCAGACGTTTTGCACTATCTTAAAATTGCCATCCGATTTATACTTTTGAAATAAGACAAAAAATAATTACAGAATCGGAAAGATCATTTATTTCGCCACAATACGGTATAATTTTTTTTTTAAATAACGATATTTTCTATTTTTTTTCGAATTTTTTAAAAAAGTGTTAAAACTGATGAGTTTTTATGAAAACTATTTCTAAATCGTTGCGTATGAATTTTTTTTCGTGTTATTAAATCGATATTCTACACTAATTAACTTCAAGTCTTTCTCTTTTAGATCCATTCATTTAAAAAATAAAATTCCCAAAACTTTTTTTTTAAAGAATTTTTAAATAGTAGTCCCAACTTTTACTTCACATTGAATAACTTCGTCATTTATGAAGGTAATTGCACAAAACCTTTTTTCCGTGTGTAAAGCAATATTATCCGTAACATATACGAAGATTGAAAAAATTGCTTCAAAATTATGGATTTTAAAAAACATTTTGTGATTTTCGTAAACTGCTGTTTTTCTGAGAAATAACTTAAACAGTAGTTTTTGTACATTTTTTTATTACAAAGTACTGTATTTTTGCAAATAGTTTGTGAAGTTTGAGAGCATTAACTTAAAAAATTATGCCCTAAAAATGAAGGTAATGGTTTTTAAAATAATTAAAAATACGCGATTTTACATTTAGCCAAACATTGGCGTCGAAAATTAGTTTTGCGCCAACGACTTTTGACCTGTTTCACCGTCGACCGCATCTAACTCAAGGGTTATAATAAAATGTTCTGCCTTAAACAGGGGGAAATCAGTAACTTTGGGGAGTAAAAAGTTATTTTTCTTTCAATTTTTCTCTTTATATAATTTTCAAAATTAAATAATTATATATGCCGGATTAAGATGAAAAAATGCATTCAATGCATTTCTGAGATTCATTTAAAATATTTATCAGTATCAAAATTTTTGTTCTCTTTCATAAAACTTATAGTTTATTTTAAAATAATGCCTAATGTATATTTCTTTTTTTGACATATAAAAAAAAATGCGAGTGAAAAAGTTATTTTCCCTTCAATTTTCCTGTATATAATTTTCAAAATTAAATAATTATATATGTCAGATTAAGATGAAAAAATGCATTCAATGCATTTCTGAGATTCATTTAAAATATTTATCAGCATCAAGATTTTTGTTTTCTTTCATAAAACTTATAGTTTACTTTAAAATAATGCCTAATGTATATTTCTTTTTTTGATATATAATTTAATAATAAAATTGAAAAATTTGCCCATTTCGAAACTATTTTTTGCATAACTTCCTTAGAAAAAAAAGCTATGCTCATATATATTATATATTCTTTATTATTAATTGCGTGTTCTTAATATGTCATAAATTAATCCATTTTTTGCGATACATTTAAATGTAATCTTCAATCGAAATCTTTCAATCGTTATGTGAATATCCTGTGGATCCCCTCAATTAAATTAATTTAAATTTGAACCTCCCATTCCTTATTATTGCCTATTTTCACTTTCTGCTACGGGTCTGTGTGGCGTAGTTGGATAGCGCGTCACTTCCGCCAGGCAGAAATTCATATGTCTGGGTTCGAATCTAGAGAATTCGATTTTGTTTTCTGCTTATTTTTCCCACCCCCGTAAATTAATTCTCTATTCTTCAATGATTGAATTCACTTGCTGCATCCCCACTGATCTGAAATTTACTTCATTTTCAGTGCTGCCATTATTTAAGCAAATGGTATGTCATAATAAATTGCTAAATGAGCATTTTTAATCAATTTTATTATAAAATAATTAATAAGTTAGTTTTGTATAATATACTTTTTTCGCAGAAACGTGTTTAAATAATTTAATTAACACAGAGTGGAATGAAAATCTATAAAATTAAAAGTTTTTATCAAATAGTATTATTTTCTTTTTGAATGTTTTTTTCAGTGAATGTTAGCATATAACTAGGTTTTCCCCCAAAAGTGGATTTTTAACACTTACATATGTTTAATCAAACATCCAAACATTTCAGGAGCTATCTGTAGAATTTTTTTTATTAGTATTTATTGATAATGGATTTAAATTAATATATTTTTTAAAAATCAAAGGAATTTTTCTATTATTTTATTATTAAATTAATTATTTGTTAATAAAAAGTATATCACCTATTATTTAGGATAAAAATACGTTCTAGAGACATTTTTAAGCTAACTGTAAGTAACGATTGATCGATTAATGAAAACCTGAAAATTATTTTAGATTCCTAAAAACTATCTATTATAAAAAAATGATTTTTTTTAATCAAGCATCAGAATAGTTTTCTTTTTGTTTAAATTTATTATTTTTTTACTGAAGCAATATTGTTTTTCAAGTCAGTAATAGAAATTTGAAGAAAAATCTTATATCTGAGGAGAGTAAGGGGGGAAATAGTTCTACACTCAAAAAAGCCACTGTAACACCGTGCTGTAGAGAGAGAGAAAAGAAACATGTTTGACATCAGTAAGATCTGGAAGATATTTCCAATAAGAGAATTGTAATATATGACATTAATATATATAAATCACATTTACCATGGACTTCGATAAAGGAAGGGGAATTTCCATGGCAATATGTTATGCATTCGAATATGTTCATATAATGCCGGGTTATATGGAAAGGAATGAAATCCGTCTCACAACGAAAAAAAGTGAACAAATTTCGAGAATGGGAAATTTAACGACATTGTTACGGAAATCACTCACATTGCATGCGTACACACACACACAGAAGTGTTGTCGTCCTGAGGGAAACAGGATATTCCAGGTGGTGATTAAGTAATTCACTCGGTAAAAACGCGTGCAACGCCGGGCTAAGCGAGGCAGGGAGGGGAGAAATAAAAAAGTCAAACTAATTTCAAAAAATAATATAGGAAGTGCTGATTTATTGAAGGGAAGGGAAAATATGTTAAACGGGAAAGCCCGAGCGATGCTGGGCTATGCACTCACATCATTACGTGTACACACCCACACAGAAGTTATGGCGTCATGAGTGATTTTGGGGTTTATTGGCTCAAGAGCCGATTTCAGCTATACTGCGCCAAACATTTCTTTTAATATCTATGGTCTAGACGGGAAGAGAAAGAAAGAATGAATTGAATGACAAGAAAGAGGGTCGAAAATAGAGAAGGATCACTAGGGTACCCCGGGTTCGTGAAGCCCATGTTTACCAAAGACAGTAAACCCTGTGGGAAAAGGAAAAGGTCACTAGGGCACCTCGGGATTGTGAAACCCGTACTCACTTAAAGAAGGTGAGCCCCCTGAGGGGAATGGCATCATGAGGGAAAGAGGAACTTCTCATGGGGATTAAGTTATACACTCGGTAAAAGCCCGTGCAACGCCGGGCTTAGCGGAGGGGGGGGGGAATATAGAAGCCAAAGTAATTTCGAAAAAAAATATTGGTCATGCTGATTTTGTGAAGCAAACTGAAAATTTATAAGTAGATAAAGCCCGTGCAACGCCAGGCCATGAAAGCTAGTATTCTCTTTAAAAGGTGTAATTGTATTTTGGACTTTCTTATGTTGCAGAGAACCACACAATTTAAAACTCATTTGCTCTATCTCTGTGACATAGCCATACATAAGAAGCTCTAACAGACGGACAGGCATATTTGGAATGACACTCACTTTATTCGGTGATTTTGGCGCATTTTGAACTGTCTTCAATCTGAGATACTAAAGACGTCCCTCTTAAAAACATGTGAATTGGTCAGAAACATAATTAACAAACATTCCTTTTCACAAATTGCTCTGAATATTTATTATTATACACACATTTAGATAGACAATTCATAAAAATAATTTAATGCACAACAACTATAAGCTTACAAGAATATCTAAAAACTTGTAACTGAAGTAACATTAACATCAATTTTATTATTAGTTTATAAATAGTAATTTCACAAATATAAAAAAAAGCACGGGAGCAAACAATTCTTGAAAACAAAATTATTTACTAAAATATAATAAACACTTATTATATATTACACATTTTTAAGGACCACTTTTAAAAGAATAAAATGCATATGAATGCTGTTGAAGATTATTTTGTTTATGAAGATATTCATGTTCATGAAATGCAAGAACATCACCAAATATTTTTGAACAAAATTTACAAGAAAAAGTTTTTAACTCCATATGAGCTTTTCTGTGAAATAAGAGAATACTTACTCGAGAAAATCGTTCAGAACATATGTCACATTTAAAAATTAAGGAATCTAAATGTTTTGTCATATGTTCAGACAAATCAGCTTCTGAACTAAAAGTCTCACTACACTTATCACAAATGCAATACATTTCTTCAAAATGACTTTCATCATGTTGCATTACATTTCCTGAACTGGTTGTGGGTGAATGAATTTCGACATGTTGCAATACATTTTCTGAATTGGTTTTAGGTGAATGAGTTTCGACTTGTAGTGAAACATTTTCTAAACTGGATTTAGGTGAACAAGTTTCAACATGTTGCAATACATTACCTGAACTGGTTTCTGGTAAATGAGTTTCGACATACTGCAATATATTTTCTGAACTGGTTTTAGGTGAATGAGTTTTACATGAACGTGTTTTGATTGAACCAGTTTTAGATGAACGGTTTTTGGGTGAACCAGTTTTAGATGAACGTGTTTTGATAGAACCAGTTTTAGATGAACGTGTTTGGATTGAACCAGTTTTAGATGAATGGTTTTTGGGTGAACCAGTTTTAGATGAACGGTTTTTGGGTGAACCAGTTTTAGATGAACGGGTTTTGGGTGAACCAGTTTTAGATGAACGGTTTTTGGGTGAACCAGTTTTAGATGAATGGTTTTTGGGTGCACCAGTTTTAGATGAACGTGTCTTGATTGAACCAGTTTTAGATGAACGTGTCTTGATTGAACCAGTTTTAGATGAACGTGTTTTGATTGAACCAGTTTTAGATGAACGGTTTTTGGGTGAACCAGTTTTAGATGAACGGTTTTTGGGTGAACCAGTTTTAGATGAACGGTTTTTGGGTGAACCAGTTTTAGACAAGTGCTGGTAATTACTTAACTGTTTCTTAGGCATTTCAAGAGATTTCGTAGAATTCTGAGTATTTCTAGTTTTATATGATTTTTTCTTGCCCAAAAGATTTCCACCTATAGAAAATAAATACAGAAATTTTTTATTACAAATATATTTTAAATTGAATAGGTTTTAATCATCTAGAAATAAGCATATAAAGAAAAATTTACAGAAAATTGCAAAAAAATTTAGGCAGTCTTCAATCTATTGTACACTATTATAAAATATGATTTTTAAAAAATGTGTACATTTAAATGATTCTAAAATTATAGACTTAATTAATAATTTATTATGCTTTCCTTTCTTAAGTTTAATTTTTGAATCCTCCAATAAAATGAAATGATTTTCAATAACAAACTGATACCTAGTTCTATTTTTTTTAAATGTTAGACATATACATAACAAGAAAAAATGTTTATGTGGAGCATACATGTTAAATAATACACATTTTGAAAAATGAATCTAAAACTCAATATAGAAAAATAAATTTTGATTTTTAGAAATATTTATACAAACTATAAAAGCATGCACACACACACACATTGTGTGCATTGTAACTGAAATACATTAACATAAAATCATAATTATGTACACACACACACATATATATATATATATAAATAAATAAGAAATTTATTTTCAACTAATGTACTTTTAAAATATCAATCACATACAAAAAATTTTTTTAAAAAAAATAAAAGAAAAGGACTTAATGAAAGATTTATAATTTCTACCTTAGACTTATATTATGTTTAACAATTTCTGCAAAATAGCTTTTGTTTATTTATTTAATCAAACACTTTCATTTTTTTTATTTCCTAAAAAAAATTTACATCAAGTTATTACAGACATTTCACCTGAAAGAGTCTGTGAAATGTGGTTACAAATATTTAATATATATATATATATTTCTATCTCTGTATATAAACAAATTTAGATAAATTATAATTGAAAATAATACAGAATTAAGCAAATTTTAAATAAAATACAAAATATACAAAAAATTTTGTATAAGATTTTTTTATTTAATTTAAAAATATATATAGTAAGTTTGGACAGCATATGAATTTTATTTTTAAAAAACTACTTTCAATGAAAATTTACATATAATTAAATTACTAACTTTTGCATATAAAAACCACAAAGAAATAAAAGAATCAGTTTTTGAAGTACATCACAGTAAAATATATCAGAGTTACAGAGAATACTAAAACTTACCATAAAAATTAATAACTAATAATTACTCTAATAACTATTTACTTTATGCACATAGCATCAGAAAATTCACTGAATAAAAATACTCTATATTTAATTTTTCACATACATATCTATATATAAATCTAACCTCTCTTTTTGCAAAAAAAAAAATTCAAGAGGAGACCATTTTTAACAAAAACTAAGGAAAGGTTTTTAAGCATTTATATAAACTATAAGCAACACTGATATTTAGATATATCTTAAATAATTTAAATATTTACATAAAACAAGGAAAATGTTATGCATGTCAAAGTTCTTTATTTAAGAAGTTATTCTTTTCATAAGTACTTAATTAGTCTAAAAGCAAATCCTTAACATGTAAATTGATTTGAGAGGAAAATAAAATATAGAAATAAAATTTTTCAGACTTTTAGATCAAATAAAATAACTGCAAGAAAAATAAATAAATATTAAAATGTCTGTCAATAAGAAAAACAGTCAAAAATAAGTAATGCTAAATTCGAGAAAAAATATTTTCAATATCATTTCTATAAAGAAAAATTTACAAAACAAAAGAAAAAATAAATCCGTAATATTTAATAATGAAAGTGTATTATACTCAATATATATTAGATATTCTCTTAAAGAAAAACACATAAAAATACAATCTGAATGTAAAATTATGTTAAAAAATCTGTTTAATTAGCTGCAATAAAAATGAGAAATATGACTAAAAACATTAAAATTCATAACACTATATTATTTTACTTTGAAACAAAATGATTAAATAAACAGAAGGAATCACATTTTGAATTTCAGGATATTAAATGAAACTTAATTTTATACCATTAGCAACTGCTTATTCCCCCCCCCTTCCTCTATTTTATTCATAAAATAATTTTTCTTAGTAACATATTTGCTACCTCATATGGGAAAACTTATTCTTACAGTTTCAAATTACAATTTTGCTGGTAAGTCATTATAGTGTATATGTTCTAAATCTACTAAGTACCTGTGCAATAGTAATCCAGTATTTTGAATCAATTATCATTAACGTATGTCATCTGTATTATTCAATTTCCAAAAATTTGTCCATGTAACAAATTCACTAATTAAATCTCAAAAAATATTTTACATAAAAGTATCTATAAAGTGTAATATATGTAAAAAAATTAAATCTTGTACATTCTTAAATCTGGAAATGAGTAACTCAGCGATTATATTATTATTATCCAGAAACTCATATATTAATTTGGACTGTAAGAAAAATCAGTTTTAATGCAATTTTTATTTGATGATCATTCTTCCATACAACCATATTTTGAATTCCATTAAAAGTATAAATTTTTTCATATTTATATAGATACATACATATCACATTTGATTTAATCAAAATAATATAGCATACTTTCTATGTACCTAATAGTTGCTGATCCATAAAAAAGAAACTGTTCAGGTATTATATGGTTATTTTTAGTTTTTTTTTTTAAAAAATGAGATAATAAAAATACCCATCTGAAATTATATATTTCTTTCTTCTCATATGTCTAACATACAAATTGTACCTTAAATTATCATACAAGAATTGTCATCATGAACAAAATCAGTTACAATTTGAGACTGTAAAAAGAAAACATTTTCTTAAGGTATCCAACTACCCTAAAATTGCTAATTTTGCCAAAAATTGATATATTTTATGATTTTATTTTATAGGTCATCTTATTAACTTTATAAAAATACCAAGTTTATTATTTTCTGTTCACTAGAACAAAAACTACAAGTGTTTTAGTGTAAAAAGTGTGTGTGGAAAAGTACAAGTACATAAAAGCAGATGCCATTACTTTAAGCAAGATGACATACTCTGAAATGTATTTTTTAGAAAATGCTTAAATGGGGACAGTAATTGCTAAAAAAGTTTTCAAATAATTAACTGAAATTTTTTTAAGTGTTTTAGCCTTCAGATTTATCAATCACTGTTTTATTACAAAATTTACAGCCCCTTTTGTTAATGTAATCACTGCTGTTTTAAGCAATTTCATATAATAACTAAGATAAAGTGTTCTAGTTTTTGTAAAAATTAAGATATCTCTTATTCTGAAGGTCATTTCAAAAATGAATAACATAGCAACATATCAGAATTGAAAATTTGTTCATAAACTTTTGGTACAAATTGGGCCCTGTTTATGTTATTTTTTGTAAATTTTTACTAATTTTTTCCTATTTTAAAAAATAATTTCTTTTCCTCTTCTTAATTTTGGCATATTTTTCTTAAAACAAATCTAAAAACCACTAAAAAATCTCTCCATACCTCCATTTTTTTTTTTTTTAAAGTTTTTGCAAGTAGTCGGATACTTAAAGAAAATGGTCATCAGAGCATTTTCATAAATACTTTGTAATAATCTTTTTTAACTGCATTCAATTTCTTGTTTTACACCCAAATTAATGTTACTATTATCAATACTCACAAAAAACAAACAAAAAAAATTTGCAGCCAATAATTAAATAAAATTAATTAAATAAGTTTCCAAATTAACTTTATTTTATCTAATCTATGTTATTAGCATTTTAGTAAAAGCCAAGTAAGTTCAATGTTTTCAGTAATATGCTTGTTTATGTAGGGCTGTGTTTGTTTTTCTTATTCAAGATTTGCCACCTTCAATATTGTCAATTATCAATGCAGGATCCATTAGTCCATTTTTGTAGTCAATTTGTTTCTTTCTTTATATTTTTATAGACATGACTTCCTTTGCAAGTGTCACACAGCTGGTATACTTAGAATTTCACAATGGAGTATTGTGGAAATCTGAAGTGCAATTTAAAAATCTTCTAACATTCCTTTCATTCATTTTTTTCACAAAATCATCTTCATAAGGTTCTGAATTTTCAGAGAAAATCTTCAGTGAATCCACAAGCCTGTTTATATTATCTTGAGTATCATAAACAAGGCCCATAAGGTTCAGAATGGGATAGATGCAGGCAGGAGTTCTAGTTTTTTGACACATGGTTTGGTAAATGGAATTATCTTAAGCTGAAGCTTGGCAAAGTATTTTACTAATTTTGATTTTCACAGAGGGAAGGGTTTTTTTTTTATTAATATTTCAATTTGCAATATATTTGATTGGTTCTTGAAGGGGATATCTATTGTGTTTTGACACAATTTATGGATTTTTAAAATTTTTTTTTAATCTGTAAGGGGTAAGGGATGATCAAGAGAAGGTGGTTGATTGCTATAAATTTTCAACTATTTTGTATAGTAGCACTTGAAATTTATTACAGTACCATTGAGTTCATGAACTTTAGAAATAATAGGGTTTCCAGGAATGGAGGTAGAGAGCATGTCTTAGAGTTTATTTCAGTTAAGGTATTGGAAAGAATTGAGAGTTGGTGATGTGAAGTTATTCAAGTTCACATCAAAGATAGCCAGACTGTGATCACTGGAGAACTCAGGACAAGTAGTTTGAATATTGTAAAAACTTTGGGAAAGGCTTATGTCCAAAGTAATATTGATGCTGTCCCTGAGGGAAATGTGTTTGTTTCAAAAGAGGATTGAAAGAAGATGTACTTAACATAAAAGATTAAGATAGGTTTTTCCTGCAATATTTTGCCAGGAGTGAGGGTTTCAGATACTGTGTTTTATATTTAAATCCCCAAGAACAAGGCAGTAATTTGTATTCCTTAATCACTTTTTTTATTAATCTTATAAGAGGTAATCTTAGGTGCTAGTAATCTGATTTAATTTTTTACTAAGATCACACTTTAAAGAAACATGAGCGCTATTGCAATTTAAGGCAGGTATTGTACTTACTAAGGCGGGGGAAGCCTAGATCAAGTGACGAGGATCCTACTAGAGCTGGCACTCCACACTCCCAACTTCCACACCATGCTAATGTGAAGACTTTGAAACAGCACCGACTTATCAGGCATCAGCCCTCTACACAGTGAGTCTTCAGTGGCACCAGGACTTGAATGGAGGACTGGCCACAAATTTGTGAATATAATCACAGCCACTTAGGGGCCTGTAGACAGAAATTACAGTAATCAGGGTACTATCAGTGCTAAACTGTAATAGTAGTGTTTTCAAAGCTTGATCTATTGATAATATAATTGCATGGGATATATCTTTTAATAATGACGGAAATGCATCCACATCTGTGGGAGGTGCAGTCAGTTCTGTAAATGTTATAATTAACAATTGTACTATGACAAACAGGTTGGAGATGGGTTACTTGGATGCTTATGATGTCGGGATTTCAATGATTAATAAAGATTTTGAGGTCATTCATTCTGATTCTTTGTCCATGTGAATTCTATAAGATGTTAGATTAATTAATTATTATTTTTTTGGTTGTTGAATTAAAAAAAATTTTCCTCAATATTTAGAAAATAGTGATGAGGCATACAGATTTGGAAAGTATGGCTTTAACAATATGAATGAACTGTTGAGTTG
Source organism: Trichonephila clavata (assembly GCA_019973975.1). NCBI lineage: Eukaryota > Metazoa > Arthropoda > Arachnida > Araneae > Nephilidae > Trichonephila > Trichonephila clavata. The sequence continues at coordinate 14,725 of BMAO01016549.1, forward strand.
TGGCATAAATTTTTAACCTCTGGATCTTTTGTGATAAAAAGATCAGAAATTGAATATGAATTAAATACAGCTGCTTAGAACAACTATTGAGGTGGAAGAACAACAAACCTTACCAACACTTTATAAATACTTTACCTCTGAAAAGTAAACGATTTCCCTACAATTAACAATTTGAATGAGTTATAATAGTTGAGTGTTTCAAAAATGGTGTTGAGTCATTTACTTTAAATTTCTTTACTCAAACAAAGAAACAATTCTTTCATCGCACATTTTTTGTTTCAACTTCATTTTTTACTCCCCCTCCCATAGCACTAACTTACCCTCTTCCCACTTTTTGACTTCTGATGTAGTACCAGTTTTCTGAACAGGATAATTCATTGCCAACAATATGCTTATATATTCCAGACTGTTTCTTCTAACAGCATATTTGTTCTAAAAACCAACTACTTCTGTCAATCATTTCCAAATCACACTCTTGTTATAGATCTGAATGGTCTTCACTTCCAAACTTTATCACCCTTGATCAACTGAATTGTAATCAACACCATCTGTTGGGAAAAGTAGATTTATAAATATTAGAAGTCTATCTTAAATTCAATAATAAAACAGATACATAAAAACTCTACAACATAAAAAATTGTACTTATGAACAAATATAATAATTAACTACATGCATAGAAAATTTAAAATCATCAAGACCAAGAATCAAAATAATTACATTAAAAACAGTAAGAAATTCTAAAACAAAAAAACATATATAAAATAAAAAATTAAAGCTATTTTATATATTTGGGTATAATTGTACATAATTTATTTCACAAGTTATAAAAAAACATAATGCAATACTTGAAAAAGCAGAAAATAATTTTTAAATGGATATAATTCAAAAAACAAAAGAAATAAATAAAAATTAATTTCTTTCCTCACAAAGAATGAGAAAATATATTAAATATTCCCAATTAAATAACAAAAATAATAAAATAAAACAGATGTGATGCCCAAATATATAATAAGTTAAATTTTAAATGCATTTCAATTTCATAAACAAAATATGGTGAATAAAAGTATAGAAATAAAAACAAGAAGACACTTCCAAAACTCTTGGCATAAAAGATAACCATGAAGAAACTGTGACCGTAATTACCGCATACCAATAATTCCCTAATATATCTGGGTCAAAAGTTTTAACACCAAAATAATTGAACACAAATCAAAGTTATTATTGAAATAATCTAATATTTTCTTGTTAGAAACAAAAAAATAAAATTATACTTGAAAATTATTCCAATCTCGTGTGTGTATAAAAAATTACATTTCTTCAAAAGAATATAATGAACCTTTTAGATTTTAATCATAACCATTTTTAATTAAAAACATATCATACACTGAACCCTTGAATGAAGTTTCTACAAAAGAAAAATATAATTAACATCTTTCAGACAAAATCCATTAAATAAAAAAAAAATTCAGGTAAAAATAATTTCACTTGCAATTACACTGACTTTATTTTTTTAAAAAAAAATTGCTAAATTATTAACATTTATCATACAATATTTATCGTAAGACATTTATTATAATTGTGGTCATCAGGTGCATGTCAAATTTGACGTGTGCACCTGAATTCATTTAGGGCCGTCTTGGCAAAAGTTAAAGAATGGGACCTGAATTTGGATATTTTTTCGGTTATAAAAGTACTCTAACATTAATATTACATTCTAGCTTTGCTATTCTACAATGAGCAGCATATTTTATCATACTACTTGTTTTTATTCGAGTTGATTGATCCCCTTTCTTCTGGCATAAAATGTGTTTCCCATTTTCTCTTGTATCAAAATGCTTAAAAATTACAATTTAAAATAAAAAAATGCTAAAAAATTACAATTGAATATTTTGAAATTTTAAAAATGCTACATTATAAGGAAATGCCTGAATTACAATGATACGAATTTTCATGACATTTTTTTATCTGGAAATTACATATTTAACTCATTCTCTCTTACATTTGATAAAGACCGCCTTAAACCAAAAACCCAAATATCAGATATTTATAACTCTACATGTATTAAATGTAATTTTGAGAAAGCTATACAGTTTATGGTACAATATAGAATTTATCAAATAAAAAAATTTTAAACATAAGCTGTCCCAAACATCTTTACAATGATATTTATATAAAAAGTAATAAAACTGTAGATACAGATAAAACTCTAGACACAAATTAGTCACATTCATCTTCATGTTTATCACATTTTTTTTCCAGACAGGAACTTATAACAAATATAGATGTCCACTTATCCTTCATATTTCAAATAATATGTTTTGGAAGGACACAGGGCTCATAACTTGGCTTACCAAAATATTCAATAATTCCTGAAGTATTAAAATAAAACATAGTTATTAAAATGATTTTTCCTAAAAAAACAATTTTCTATGTATTACTAGAGGGGAGGAATTCCACCTAATTACAGATGATAACGAACTCAAATAAACCTTCATCAAAAACTCAGTCTTTCAATATTTAAAATTAAAATGTAATGTTGAATTATATAATTCTAAATCAGTATCAAAATATTAATTTAATTTGATTACAATAATTACATTTATGATAATTAGTTCAATCACATAACAAACCATACAGTTATCAGATAAAAGTTCTAGTTTAGTCCAAACATTGGTTAACAAAAAACTGACAAGAACAGCTTTTTCCTGTAATGGACTCTTAAATTGGGTCATAATAGCTACAATAGTAAAAATTAATTCATTAAATCAAGTGAAAAATAAAGAGTTTGTACTAAAATAGGATCTAATTGTAACAAAATTGTTGATATAACAATGAAATTCCTCTCTAAATCTCTTAAAAAAGACATAATTTGTGTTAATCTTAAAATAGTACTACATGATTCGAAACAGCAAAATATTTATAAAGCATTTGGTACTTACGTATTATCGCAATCTAATGGCAATATTAAATTAAATGAAGTATATAGTTGCCGATTCAGAATGTATGACACATAGGAAATTGGGGTGGCCAACTTGGCGGGTAATCAATAGAATTAGCGATTATTGTGTTAAAAAAATCTTTCCATCGAAACCAGATCTTTCTTATTAATAATTGAAATAAAAAGTATGGAAGATTTTTACATTTAACAATATCTTATTTTAAAAACGAATTTGATCCATAAATTCACGTTTCAACTTGGCTTCTTTTCAGTTTAATATGGAATTTTTCCATATATACATGAACAATAGAATATATTGCATGTAATTTCAAAAAAATCACAAGCGTTTAAGATAAATATTTAAACATCAATTCTAAATCATAATATTGATTTAACGCCATTTTTAATGAACCAAAACTTTGTATATTAAAAATAAAATAATGGCAATGGGGTTGATATATTTTTAGAGAATACAACTGTACTTTTTATTTATATCATGTGACAGATGTATTAACAATAATGTTTAATCGTATGTAAGCATAGAGACTCTGGGCAATGTCTTTGCTTTGCTTGCATTCTAATTCTATGCTTTTTAACTTGTTTTCTGTATAAATAATTGTAATGTATTTTTCAGTCATTTACTGTTGCATTTTCTCATAGTGCTTATAGTTTTAGTTGCAATCTTAGTTTAATCATTATAATATTAGTCTAAAATTAAGTTTATACTGTTAATCCTAGGCATTGTTCCTCTAGTATCTATTTTATACACTAGAGGAGCAATACTAGTAATAAAACATTTGTAATAAAACACTCACTTATTCCTCGTTTATTTTCTGTTATTCAACCCATCTGCTGTTGTAACAATAGATTGCCGAAAAGAAGTAGTAATAAACTTAATATTCTCATTCGATATTTTTCGTATCATAAAGCGTTAATATTGTTAAATTTTTACTTGTAATAAATTATAAAAGTAACTTTGAAATATTTGTACTTTGTAATTCGTTGAATTTTATATTACACTTCCTTGTATTCCCATGAAAATTTCATCTACTACTACATATATATTTCTATATTGATTTAAACTTCTCAAGAAATAAACTTTTATTTGCCTTCAAATGTTTTACACAATAATTTCAACTATTGTTCCTCCTGCATAATAGTTACAATGTCTAATTGTGTTTTAACATGGATCCATCCTTATAATTCTAACCAAAGTTTTTAATAATATTAAATATATACGCTCATTGCCTTAAAAATTTGTGCATCAAGAAAAAGTTGTTACAATAAAACGAAATTTTACACACCTAAGTACAATGGTACTGTAAATAAATGATTACAAAATCAATGCAAAGTAATCATTTATTGCAGAAAAAATTACAATTGAATGAATGTTTTTGTACCATGTTAAGCTACCTCTAGCGTGAAGTCATGATGTAATATAGTCAGTCATTGAGGCATAAAGTTCCGTATTTCCCGCGACATCTCGCGTTCCACAGTTACTGTAAACCCGGCTCTAATTCGACCGAATTTGTAGACAGTCCCAATTGCCATCTTAAATTATTCTAGATATGCTCAACTTATGACAAATCTGGAAAGCTAGGAGGCCAGGAAAAAGTGGAAATGTGTCTGAGGCAGTCCTGTATAACCCTTGCTGTGTGTGGGTGAGCATTGTCCTGTTAAAAAATGGTTCCTGGGAGTCCTGCCATGAGAGGTAGCACGTGTGGCTGAAGCATGTCACAAACATACCTTTAATCTGTCAGGTGCCATGGATCATTATTAGGGGTGACCGTGTGTCATATGCGATGGCTCACCAGTTGCGGGATTGGTGTACCGCTGTATAGCGAAGGCAGGATTGAGTCGTCCAATTCATGGCCTCCACACACGCACACGATTGTCATTATTACCTAAATTGAATCTGGATTCACCGTTGAAGATGACTTGATTCCCTTCGATTGCAATCCAATCCATTTGAGAGCGACACCACTCCAAATGAAGTGGACGGTATGGGTGTCGATGGAGGCAGTGCAAGTTTATCCATTGATTTCTTGAGTGGGCACCCAGGGCCCGGATAAGCTAGCCTTAAACAGATTTTCTTTGGAACCGCCAGTGTCAAAGGGACCTGTAGATCCTCTACGCCCGGGATCCGAAATGAGCTTAAATCGGCACTGAATGGAGGGGTATAGCTAATGGGCCCCGTATTGCAACTGGCGACTTGTGATGATACGAACTGACACAGAGACCTGTAATGAAGGTGCTGCCTGTATACGGATGATGGACTATGAGACAGTTGACCCTATGCGTTTGTCTCGTGTGATGTGAGGTCTTCTAGATTGCTGGTCTGTCGAGTCTGATTGCCATGTAACAGACCTTTCTCTTGGTCACTGGTCCCGACACCTCCTCACAGCGAAGTCAGAACAGCCATAGGGCAAACTACTCACCGAGATGACCTCTTGCTTTCCCACATCTCTATGATTCTTACCCCTTGACAATTGCTCATATTGTCTCCGATGGCGGCGTAATGAAATCTCTAGTTAAAAAGCGTTTCTCTACAACAGCACAAGCGAGCTCTACTTACATATTTTACAATACAAGGAGAACAAAGTTCAGAGGCTTCTGAAGATATTGCGCATTGGTCAGTAACGCTGCATTTCTAATCATTTACATATTTGCCTGACACGTATCTTCGATTCAAGTTTCGTAACAATCCCACTCTCACTTCTTGGTGCGTAAATTTTTATTTCAATGAGTGTATTTCCATGATGAAAAATATTTTACAATTTCAAAATTTATTATTATTAAAAGACTTTAATTCGTTCTAAATATCATCCTGTCACTGTAAAGGCTAGAAATTTTAGAAACCTAAGATTTTATATCTCATCAGAAATTTCCTGTATGAAGTATTTCTGCCCCTGAAGTATGAGCGCATCACAGTTCTGATATGCATCTAATTTTCTGTTAAAATTTCCCATTCATCTTTTTCTTTAGCTGGTTTCATCCGTTAATAACACCAGTGTTATTGTGAAGTTAACATATTTATCTAGTTCAAATTCAATTGTTTGTGGGCTGCATCTACCCGATGCTGGGTGCTTTGGTTTTCTTAAAGTAGTTCCAGAGAAGTCATATAAAAATCTTTATTCACACTGCGAGACAATAGAGAAATGACCTCAACCTCTGCCTGCGCAAGTTCGGAGTGGTTTACATCATAGGGGTGGGGCGTGACGTCACTCCACCCCAGCGCCGTTCAAAGTATGGCTATTTTCACAATATCCTCCCCCCGTTTGATATTCGGGTAGAGTATCAAACCTGTAACACTCATGATTAAATAGATCTAATCTGTTAGGTGTTTTTACACACCTACCAGATGATGTATACTTCTTTATTACATTATTAGGTGCTGACATGACATTTGCACCCCTTTTCGAATTTGATTCCCCCTCACCTGCAACTTCCTCCATTACACATTTTTCATTTGTGCGTATCTCTAAAGGATATACGCGTTGAACTGGACGTAGAACTGTCCCTTGTTGTGTTTTAAGTTTGACAGTGCATATTTTACCGTCTCTATCAGGGATCAGCTCGATAATTTTCGCCATCGGCCAAAACAAACGTTTTTTATTGTCATCTCCGATCAAAACTATCTCTCCCACTTCAGGTGCACGCGATAATTTTTCATTAGATTTTTGAATTAGTTCACTTAAATTCTCTCTTCTAAACCGTTGCCTCAAATCATTAAAAAGTTTCCTTCGATATTTTATCCTTTTTGTTAATTTTTGACTATCTAATTCATCAATATCGGGGACACCGTAAGAGTGACTTTCTCCAAGAAACATTGCAGGTGTGAGAGGAATCAATTCTTCAGGATCTTCTGACACATTCGTTAAAGGTCTACAATTAATGATCGACACAGTCACATAATATAGTATTCAGTTCTTCATACGTGAACGTACATTTACCCAAAGTACGTCGTAACAAATCTTTCACAATGCGAACCAGCCTCTCCCACCTAGCGGCAATGGGTGGGATAAATTTCCAAAGTATTTTAGTTATCATAGTTTCTCTCGTAATTTTATCCCAGTATAATTTTGAGAGATCATTAGAAGCACCTCTGAAATTCGTTCCATTATCACTATAGATAGTGCGAGGCCTTCCACGTCTAGCTATGAAACGTCGAAGGGCTAACAGAAAACTGTCAGCCGTTAAAGAACTAACAAATTCTAGGTGGATAGCATGAAAACTCGCACAGTTAAACAATGCTATCCATACCTTTTCCCCTGATTTTAGAAATAGAGGCCCAGCCAAATGAATTCCCACTATCTCCAATGCAACGCAATCCGCCACTCGGTCGAGAGTCAAGGGAGCTGGTTCGTTTGACATAGCTTTAACTTTAAAACGTTGAGATATAATACAATTATACAAAATATTCTTAATAATTTTTCTAGCACCAATTATCCAAAATCGTTCTCTCATTAATATTGCATCATCTGTATGCACGCATGACAATTTTTTTTATGAACAAAATCTATTAACAATCTAGTAAAATGACATTTTCCAGGTAACAAGATAGGAAACAGAAATGATTCCTCGTCATCTCTTTGAGTTATTTTAGTTTTTACTCTTAAAATATTATCCTTATCTATACATGTACCAAAATTTAATTTCTTTATATCAGATAAATAACATTTTTGATTTAGACGAATCAATCACTTTTCAGAATTTTCAATTTCAAGAAATGAAAGCTCAGGTTCAGTACAATTATCACAACTTTTTCTACAGTTATTAATAAATCTCAAAATCCAACCGACTAATTTAATCATTTCATTATAGCTTAATATATTATGCAGATGCCAGAGGGGTGCGTCATTTGCTAGATCAATATTAACAATTTTAATTTTTTTTCTTTCTACATCTATCTCACTAGGTTGACCAATACTTTCACCTGTAGGTCAATTTTCGGGATCTTCTTTCAGCCAAAAAGGTCCTTCCCACCATTTAGATGTAAGCAATTTGTTAGGGGAACATCCGCGAGATAATAAATCTGCTGGGATCATATTCCCTGGGACATATTTCCATGAATGTGGTTTCGAGAGAAGCCGAATTTCTTTAACTCTGTTAGACACAAAAACTGACCAGTTCCCTTGTTCTCTTATCCACCAAAGAGCAGTAGTGGAATCAGACCAAAATGTTATTTTTAAATTTGGAAAATCGAGTGCTTTCACTAGAGAATTTACCAGCCTAGCCCCAATATTACAGGCCCTCAGTTCTAAACGCGGTATGCTAAGAGGTTTAAGAGGTGCTACCCTAGACTTTTCTCTAGCGAGTACTATATTTACCTTAGAGAATCAATTATTGATCGAACAAAGACGCATGCAGCATAAGTTCCCCCGGCCGCATCCACAAAAACATGTAATTCAGAAGAAATATTCACTTTAAGATGACGAGGAATATTAACATTTTTCAATTCAGAAATATCTTTAAACCATGTTAAAAATTCTTTTATACAATTGGGAGGTAATTCATGGTCCCAACAAATTTTCAATTTCCATAAATTCTGCAATAGTAGTTTAGGAAGCAATGTTGTTGGTATTAACAAGCCTATGGGAACAAAATTCTTTTGCACAATTGATAAAATTAATCTCTTAGTTATTCTCACTTCACCGGTCAATGGTTCTAAATCAGTAACGCATTTCAGAACATCATTATCTAAGTTCCATATTATCCCCAAAACTGAGGTATCTCAGGAATGCTTGTCTACATTTCTACATTCAACATTGCTTTCAAAACCACGCAAATTAAAAAACCTCTTACCCCGCGCCTCCCCCAAACTTGTCACGTATAAAGAAACGTAGATACGTATTCATTTTATCCCAAGTATTTAATGATGAAGCATTCTAGGTTACAAAACCAAGAACTGACTATCTTGTCGAGCTCTGGCTCTTTTATAGCATAATGGAATATTTAGGAACTCCGTTCCAGTAAAGTAAAGAAACATCTAGAAGGTATTAGGAATTAAAGTAATAATTAAAAAAATTAAGTAATAATTCATTGTCCTGCAACGCTTGTGCTGTAATTCGAACCAGGAGCTTTTCAGGAGTATCTGCCGAAAGCTCTAGCCGATTTTGCCACCGAGTCGCTCACTTAGATAGGTTTTAAGCGTCAATGCTCCCTCCTTAAAAGAACAGAGTCGTCGCTGGTTCTAGCGTGTCTGTCTTTGATCTTGAGCATGTTGTTGGTCCGGCATAGTCGTTCCTTCCCGTGGATGGTATACTTTCTCCTAAACGTCTGTCATCAGATGCCACAGAGTCATTAAAGTGTGCTTGTAGATCCGGATCGTAGTAAGGTTTCATCCTGAGTACATGAACTATGTCTTTTGATTTTCGTCTTTTAGAGGTCGGATCAAAATCGTGAACCTCGTAAGTTACATCCGAAAGTTTGCGCAGATATTGGTATGGCCCGAAGTACTTTTTCAACAGTTTTTCGGAGCGTCCTACCTTACGCACAGGAATGCAAATCCACATTAAATCACCCGGATTGTACAGCACGGCACGATGTCTTGAATTGTAGTGACGTCGGTCTTTCTCTTGTGCTTCAAGAGTGCGGATCCGAGCCAACTGACGTGATTCTTCCGCCTGGGTCACTAATCGGGCTACGAAGTCTTGTGCTGTATATTCGATGGGCTCTTGGAACATGGCATCCAGTGTTGTTTCAGCCTCGCGACCAAACGTCAAAAAGAATGGAGTAAAACCAGTTGTATCTTGTCTAGCAGTGTTGTAGGCAAACGTAACGAACGGCAAAATTCGATCCCACGTTTTCTGCTCTACGTCGACATACATAGCCAGCATGTCTGCCAATGTTTTGTTAAAACGTTCAGTGAGTCCATTCGTCTGAGGATGGTAAGCAGTAGTCATCCGATGCACCACTTTGCACTGATTGTTAATCTCGGCGATGAGGTTCGACTGAAAGACTGTGCCTCTATCGGTGATGATGGTCCTCGGAGCTCCGTGAGTCAGAATAATTTCTTCTACAAAGAATTTTGCCACCTCAGGTGTTTCCGCAGTTGGGAGGGCTTTGGTAATAGCATATCGTGTCATATAATCTGTGCACACAATTATCCATCTATTTCCTACTTGAGACTTCGAGAATCATCCTAGAAGATCTATCCCTATACGCTGGAATGGAGCTTCAGCTGGAGGTATATAATTAGTGCTCCGGGAGGCTTTAATGGAACTGCTTTTCGACGCTGGCATTCTCTGCAATGAGTTACGTAACGGCACAAAGAGCGAAAAAGTCTCGGCCAAAAGAACCTCTTTCGAATACGATCATATGTCCACACAAATCCCAAATGTCCCGCTGTCGGTTCGTCATGAAAGTGGTGAAGAATTTCTAACCGCATTTTCTTGGGAACGACTGGTAACCACTGTTTTCCGGATGGGTCAAAATTTTTTTACAGAGTACATTGTTCACGATGGAGAATCCTGCACTCGACAAATCTGGCGATTGTTCACAAGCTTTAATGAATGCAATAAGAGATGGATCATCACGTTGTTCGGTAGCTAGATCACTTATAGCAGCAAGGGATTAGATTTCCGGTATGATTGGAATAGGATTTCGTGATAAACAGTCGGCGTCGGCATGTTTTTTCCCGCTTTTGAAAACTATGGAGACATCGTACTTTTGAAGCCTTAACGCCCACCTGGCTAATCGACCGGAAGTATCTCGTAGATTGGCTAACCAACACAATGAATGGTGGTCTGTAATTATGTTGAAGCACTTTCCAAAGAGGTATGGGCGGAACTTAGTTATCGCCCATATAGCTGCCAGGCATTCTCGTTCGGTGGTCGAATAGTTTTTCTCGGCTTTAGTTAGAGTCCTTGAGGCATATGCTATGACTCTTTCTTTTCCATCTTGCTGCTGCACCAAAACGGCACCGATTCCGTAACCACTGGCGTAAGTGTGCAGTTCAGTGGGAGTATTTTTATCATATAGGGCTAAAACAGGCGGTGACGTCAAAGCTGATTTAAGGTCCCGGAATGAGTCTTCTTGAGCTTTTTCCCAGTGAAACATCGAGTCTCCTTTTAAAAGCTGTTGGAGCGGCTTAGAACGGAAACAAAAGTTCTTGATAAACCGTCGATAGTATGAACACAGTCCCAAGAAGCTCCTAACGTCGTGTATTTTTTTCGGTGTAGGGAAGCTGTTGACAGCTTCTAATTTATCGGGATCAGGTTTTACGCCTTTACCAGATACAAGATGCCCGAGAACTTTGATCTCTGTAGCACCAAAATAGCATTTCCTTGGATTTAAAACTAGTCCGGCATCTTGAATGCAGGACAGCACGCAATCTAGTCGTCTCAAGTGGTCATTAAATGTCAGTGATAACACAATTATGTCGTCTAAATAGCATAAGCACATTTGCCACTTTAAATGCCGAAATAAATTATCCATACTCCTCTCGAAAGTTGCGGGAGCGTTACACAACCCGAATGGCATGACACTGAATTCATATAATCCGTCACTGGTGATAAATGCCGTTTTCTCCCTATCAGCTTCATCCACTTCTATTTGCCAATAACCGGAGTGCATATCCATCGATGAAAAGTATTGAACTCCTTTAAGGCTATCCAAAGTTTCGTCGATTCTGGGTAATGGATAAACGTCTTTCTTAGTGACCTGGTTGAGTCGACGGTAGTCCACGCAGAAACGCCAACTTCCATCCTTCTTACGAACCAGTACGACCGGAGATGACCATGGGCTTTCTGACGGTCGGATGATGTTTCGCTTCAGCATTTTGTCAACTTCGTCGTTAATTACGCGTCTTTCTACTAATGATACCCGGTATGGTCGTTGGCTTACGGCAGGGTGTGTGCCAGTGTTAATTTTGTGTTTTACATTTAGCTTGCATTCTCTTTGCTGTGTTTTTTGATATAGAAGGCATCTTGAAATTGTCTCAATAGACTTTTCATTTGCTTCTTCTGCTCTACACTCAGTGTCGAGGCCATCATCCGAGAGTAGTTAATTTGATCAGAGCATTTCGAGGTCCATAAATCAGTGTAGTAAGGGACTTCGGTCAATGTATTCAGACACTCACTTCTAGCAGGCTCTGCATTGGCAATAAACATTCCCTTTGGAATGCAGCGTGCTTGATTTTTACAATTTGTCACCCAGATTGAGGCTTTGCCTTTTCTTAAAGATGTAATCATGGAGGGGACAGCAATCCCTTGATTTATACACATAACTTTATTCCCCTCAACTAGAAAATCAGTGTTGTCCTGTGCATCACGGGCTTGAACGGTAAGAAATTTGCACAAACGTGCTGGAACAACTGAGTCAGACATGCCATGCAACTTTATGCCATGAGAATCTATCTCTTCGTCATGCAACAGTTCGTCAAATATAAGTTCGGCTCGGCCACAGTCTAAAACGGCTTGTGAAGCTTTTAGAAAGTCAAAACCTAGGATGACGTCGTGGCGGCATTTCGGCATGACAGCAAACTGGAATGGCTGTGTTCGGCCGTTGATTGTCAACTGTAAAACACATTTACCCAATGGCTTCACATAGTTACCGTCGGCGACTTTTAGAATAACCGGCTTAGTGTCGAGGAACATTACCTTCCGTTGCTTTCGTCTATATGTTTCCGATATGATGGAATTTGAGGCTCCGGAATCCACAAGGGCTTTAACAGGTTGGTTATCGATGAAAACGTCGATGTGGTTCCCGTGCAGTTTTGCGGCCAATGGAGGATTTCTGAAATTCGCGACCTCACATCCTATAGAGGGCGATCGGCTTAGTTTTCCTCTCGATTTGGCGACTGGTTGGAAATTCTTTATGGCGTCGGTGATCGGGACCCTGTACGGCGTGTTGGTGATCTTCCTCGAGCTGGACTGGGAGATCTTCGTCGAAAGGGTGCGTCGTGATTGGCGTTATTTTCATATTCGTCTGGAAGGTTATAGTTTCTAGGATTGTTGCGTCGATAGTCGTTGAATATTGCTCGGCGTTCGCGGCAATATCGAACGACGTGTCCGGGCCTTCCGCAGTGAAAGCAGACTGGACGGCTGTCCGCAGTGCGCCACAAGTCAGTCTTTCGCTGTGCTTCATATTGAGGCGGTGGCACAATTATTGGTGATCTTGCGGCGTATGATGTTGGACGTCTGGGGGTCTTAAAAGTCGGTCGTTGTGCCGAAGAAAAAATTGTTGATTGGAAGTGATAGGTTGACTAGTGATCGTGGCTAAAGATCGGTCAACCTCGTCCTTTATGTTAGCCTCAATGGATTGCAGTTCCGGCTTCTTGATGTTGAGTGGCTGTGAAAACATGTTGCATTTCCTCCCTGACAACTTGACGGATTAGTGACATTAAATCGGTTACTTCGTCATTGGCCGCTATGGGGACAACATTGGGTAGTCTTTCGAATTTGCAACTTCTCAGTCTCTTCTGCTACATTTCTTCTATGTAAAGGCACCACCTAGTCAATCTGCCGATGTTTGAACGTCTCTGGCTAGAATAGCTTGAAATAAATCTTCGGCGACACCTTTCATGAGGTGGGAGACCTTATCCTCTTCGGGCATATTTGGTTCAGCTTGCTTACACAGTTCTAGGACATCCTGTATGTAAGATTGGATGCATTCCCCCGTCTGTTGTGCTCAGGATTTTAAACGGTCCTTCGCTCGTCTGACATATGTTTGGGTGTCTCCAAATGCTGCTTTTAGTCCGTTTTGAAGTAAAGTCCATGATGTGAAATTGTCCTCATTGTTCTCGTACCATTTTCTCGCGGTACCATCTAAAAAAGTACACATTGGCTAACTGCATAGTGTCATCCCAACGATTATACGACACTTTTTGGTACTCCTTCAGCCATTTTATTGGATCCTGTCCTGGTTCTCCTCTGAAAATTGTAGGCATTCTTGATTCAGCCAGAACCGTAGGAGTCATCAAGATTGTTTGCGCGTCCTGTTTTTCGTCAGTCAAGTCCCTTTTGGATGTTGCTGCCCTTTTTGGCTTTTCGTAAAATCCAAATTCCGGTGGAAGTCCCTGAGTGCGACGACTTCTCCTTAATCGTTCAGCGTCTTGTTCTATCGTTTTGGTTGAAATAATGACCGGAAATTTTAATCACGTACCCCGCGCCTCCCCCAAACTTGTCACGTATAAAGAAACGTAGATACGTATTCATTTTATCCCAAGTATTTATTGATGAAGCATTCTATGTTACAAAACCAAGAACTGACTATCTTGTCGAGCTCTTGGCTCTTTTATAGCATAATGGAATATTCAGGAACTCCGTTCCAGTAAAGTAAAGAAACATCTAGAAGGTATTAGGAATTAAAGTAATAATTAAAGAAATTACGTAATAATTCATTGTCCTGCAACGCTTGTGCTGGGATTCGAACCAGGAGCCTTTCAGGAGTATCTGCCGAACGCTCTAGCCGATTGCACCACCGAGTCGCTCACTTAGATAGGTTTTAAGCGTCAATATTGTGGACTTCTTGTTTATGGGGAGAGGGTATTAGTATGTCTGTAACGATGATGTTAACTTGGCTTAAAAATCACATAATAGAACATAATTTAATTATTGTCTTCTTGTGTTTAATGATGTAGTTTTGTATTTAAGTTTGGTTAATTTTTAGTTTTGGAGGTCAGAAATACACTTATGCCTTTTAAGAATGCATTAAAAAGTGATTTTTTAACATTAATTTCAAGCTTATTTTACAGTAGAAATTTTGAAGTAGTTTTAGAAGAATATTTTTAGTGTTGTTAAAGAGAGTATAGCATTAAGATTTGTATATTTTGTATGTATATTATCACGTCAGATGGAGATGAAATTTCGTATATTATAATCAAGAATACAGGACCTATTATATCAAGATATGCAGTAAGTAACTAAATTATTATGACCACCCCTTCAATACAGTATTGGACCACCTTTGGTCCTTTATACCGTATAAATTCTTTTTGATGTATACTCTTCTCTCGCCTCTTTATTTAAAAAGTACAGGACTTGAATTTCTAAAATTGAATTAGGATTATCTTTTATGCTTCCTCCAAAGTGGATTCCTGCAAAACCCATTTTTAGTCTATCTCTACTTAACAAAATAAACTTGCTTGCAGAATATTATGTCTAAATCTAATAATTCAAAAAACGGAAGTTTGTTTATCGTTAAGGTACCCCTTTCAGAGAAGATCTTCGTAATACCCGAGCTTAGTGGATTTCAATTAAAAAATAAGCATTTACACCACATTTCATTACTGCAGGTTCAAAAGTTAGAAAATAGGAATATTTATTATCTATACTTCCCAGTAACTCCTGACTCTCCCTATAGGAGTCTATTTCCGTAAAATTCATTCTTAGCGGATTTCTATTTAACTAAATAAACATGCCTACCAAATTTCAAGTCTTCAGATCTAATTTTCTAAAAATGGGAGTATTTATCTATAATGCCTCTTAACCTTGGGGGTTGATTTTTGCAAAATGCCTTTTTCAGCGGATCTCTACTCCATGAAAGAAATATGCCTACCAAATTTTTTCAAGTCTGTAGATTTGACAGTTCCGAAAGTATCATGATGAGTAAATCACTTTTCTCCTTTACATCTATAGATATAAAGCATTCACTTTAAAAACTTTTAAAATCAAGAACCCGTGACAAAAGAAGGAATATTATGTATGTTACATATTTTAAGTTTTTTAAGGTATTCGACTACTTGCGACAACTTATTTTTGAAAAAATGGAGATATGAAGATTTTTTTGTGGTTTTTAGATTTGTTTAGTACATTTTAAGAAAAATATGCTAAAATTAAGAAGAGAAAAAGAAATTATTATTACTAAAATGGGAAAAAATGGGTAAAAATTGACAAAAAATAACATAAACGCGGTCCATTCTGTACCAAAAGTTTATGAACATATTTTCAATTTTTCTATTTTGATGTGTTGCTATGTTATTCGTTTTTGAAATGACCTTCAGGATAAGAGATATTTTAATTTTTACAAAAATTAGAGCTCTTTATCTTGGTTATTATATGAAATTGCAAAAAAACAAAGATTATATTACCATAAGGGACTATAAATTTTGTAATAAAACAGTTGTTCCGCAGTCAAGTGTCTTGGTGACGGAATGCCCCCTCTTGTACGCATATTTGGCTGTAAACGCTTATTATTGTAACACCATTCAGGGTCAAGTGGGGAGAAGACCAACGCTTACGCTAGAGAAAGGACGCAGATAATGCGCTCCTAACGCTTTTGAATAAATAAACTTTAAAATTTAATACAGTCCACATTGCTCATTTGAGTTCTTTCGTAGGACTCCGAACATTTGGTCCTAGCGACCCGGAGTAATCAGCAATTATTGTTTATATTCTGAAAAAAAAAGAAAACGCGAAGTAAACTATGGAATCTGTAAGGTTATTGAACCGCAAGCGGGGGAACTTGAGAGAGCAGCTTACGAAGCTCACGAATGCACGTGCCGAAGAAACCCCCACCGATCCCGCTGAACTGCAGGCGAGAAACTCGACTTTATTGTTAAATTACAAGAAAAGTTTGAACTGTTGAAGGAAGATTATTATAGAACTGTTCGGAAGAAGATTTTGAAGAGATTGAAATCTCTCTCGCAGAAATGGACGATGAGATCCAGAAGATAGAGGTAAGTCTAAAAACCTCTATCGATTAATTAAATCCATGCAATTTCAGTGTATCTTCGGACTGTTCGAATGATAATAATCGGCCAAAAAAGATTTCTATAAAATTGCCTGAAATACCTCTACCGATATTTAATGGCAAGTTTGAAGAGTGGAATATTTTTAAAGGCCAGTTCGAAACTTTGATTCACAAAAATCCAAAACTATGAAAGTGATAAACTTTTTTTATTTACGCGGCTCATTAAGATGTGATGCCAAAACTATTGAAACTTCCGACAATAATTATATTTCATTATTTAAGGCCTTAGAGCAAAGGTATGAAAATTGCAGAATTATTTTTGATTCTCATATTAAAAATATATTTAATTGTCAAGCTATAAGGTATGAATCTGCTAAAGACCTTCGTTATTTATTAGATTGTATAAATAAAAATCTCAGATCATTAAAATCTTTAGAATTTGAAAGAGACAAATTTTCAAAATGCTTTACTGTTAAATATTATTTTAGATAAACTCGACAGAGAAACGCGAAAACAATTTGAACTAATTTTAAAAGAAAATGAAATTCCTGATTTTGATCAATTTCTTATCTTTTTAGAACGAAGATGTCAAATTTTAAAAAGGAATTAATTCTAACTTAACAAGGTCACATATCGAGATATCAAAATCTTTATTTGTAAATGGAAAAAATAAGACATCTAAAATATGTTTAGCTTGCAAAAATAATACTCATGCTTTGTATCACTGTAATAAGTTTAAATAAATGAAATTTTCAGAGAGAATGAATTTAGTCAAAAGGAATAGATTATGTTTTAACTGTCTAAGTCAATATTATAATTTACCAACTTGGAATTCAAAGAGTTCCTGTTTAGTGTGTAAAAAATCACAATTATCTCAACTCCTTCAGAGAGGTGAAATGAATGTGCACAAATGGTGCACAGACATGCCTCAGTTTAATGAGCAGGATATATTCCCCTTTGACAGAAACTCAGAGTAAATAAATACAGTTAAGACATTAGGCCTACTGTGGAACAGTTTCAGTGAAACCTTTACATATAAGGTTAGTGCCAGCAAAACAACTCATTTTACAAAGAGGGATGTATTATCGCAAATCGCTCGCACCTATGATCATCTCGGATTTCTGGGACCTGTCATTGCTAAGGCAAAAATATTCATGCAGCAGCTGTGGTTGCTGAAGCTAACACGGAATAAAATTCTACCTTCAGAACTCTCCCAGCAATGGGACGCCTTTATCGATACACTACAATATTTAGAAGCCATCAGTGTGCCAAGATGTGTTCTATTAACTAGTGTTAAATCTATTATTGTGCAAGTTTTTGCTGACGCCTCTTCAAATGTCTATGGTGCTGTAGTTCACATCCAAACTGTGTCCAAAACAGGGGAAACAAGAAGTCAACTACTCTGTAGTAAATCACGCGTGGCACTGTTGAAGAGGATGACCATTCCAAGACTCGAATTGGCAGCATGTCGCCTTCTTGTGAAGCTTACCAACAAAGTCCTTGCAGCTCTAAGGGAAAGCGTTGATTCCGTGAAGCTGTGGACAGACTCATCTATCGCCTTGTCGTAGATTAACACCTCTCCTCATTTTTTGAAAACATTTGTTGCCTACAGAGTTTCCCAAAGCCAACAGTTGTCGAAGGACTTCCAGTGGCGACAAATTTCTTCAGAGTGCAACCCCGCAGATGCCCTGTCCCGAGGTTTGGATGCAAAGACCCTTGCAGCTTGTTAACTCTGGTGGAGTTGACCTGAACTTTCAACCCTAGACATTTCAACGCAAGATGCTGTGGAGATCCCCATCCTTTCATCAGACAAACTCTACTGCGCTGAACTAAAAACTGTATCCAAAGTGACTTTAACAACCCATAACTCAGACTTTTTTGAACATTTGCTAAATTTAACTAATGACTTTCAGATATTAACTCGAATTTTAGCATTTATTTTTAGGTTTATATACAATTGTGTAGATATGAGAAGAAAACAGGTTTTCTTCCGACAGATGAGTTTGCCAGAGCAGAAGGTTGGTTATTTAAAACACTTCAGGTAAAACATTTTGTTACTGAAATTGCTGCTCTGTCTAAGGAATCTTCAAAATTCCTCACTCAAGCAAAATTAAATTCTGTCCCAGGCACTGACGGAAACGTCAGAGTTGTAGATATAAAAACTCCAAGGGAAGTATTTAGACGCTCAATTTCTAAAATAGCTATACTACCTATTGTGGATAACCATGTTTCATCTGCCTCATAATTATCTATCATTTATTGTATTTGTATATCATATCTGTATTTTAGTTCTTTGTATGTTTTTGGATATTTTTTGTGTATGTTTTTCATTTATATCCTTTTTATGTGTATTGAAATCTTTGTAATATTTCAACGCCGGGCGGAATGTTCCGTAGTCAAGTGTCTTGGCGACGGAAAGCCCCCTCTTGTAAGCATATTTGGCTGTAAACGCTTATTATTGTAACCCCACTCAGGGTCAAGTGGGAAGACAAACGCTTACGCTAGAGAAAGGACGCAGATATTGCGCTCCTAACGCTTTTCAATAAACTTTAAAATTTAATACAGTCCACATTGCTCATTTGAGTTCTTTCGTATGACTCCGAACAACAGTGATTGATAAATTTGAAGGCTAAAATACTTCCGCTATTATACAGAACACACACAAAAAATTGAGAGATTGCGTTTGAGAATTTTAAAAAAAAAACACACTTCGAGTAAAACGCGTTTTAAAGTATGAAATCTTGCTTAAAGTAATGGCATCTGCTTTTACTAAAACACTTGTATTTTTTGTTCTAGTAAACGGAAAATAATAAACTTGGTATTTTTATAAAGCGAATAAGGGATAAAATAAAATCACAAGAAAATGTGTCAATTTTTGGCAAAATTCACAATTTTAGGGTAGTCAGATACCTTAACGGGAGAGATTTCATAATTTGTTTAGAAATTGAAAACATAGAAGTATAAAGAAAGTTAATAAAATTTCTTACCAAATGATACTCAGAAGCTCATTTAAAAAATACAGACAATGTAGAATTGCCAAACATTTATTAAGCATAGTATTTTATGTTACAACACAAATTCAAACAATAAAAGGTGTAAAGTAAAACAGAAGCATGTAACATGCGTTATAAAAAATTAACGAACCTAGAATTTCTGAAATAATTTCGTTTAGTAAATAGTTTGAGCTATGTAAATAGTTAGCATACAGAAAAGTTATAGTCTTACAGAGTAACACTTAGAAAAGAAATGTTTATATTTGAATACTTACTAGAATTTAAGGTATTCCATGTAATAAATATTTGAATGTAATGGGCTCAGAACAGAAGAAGGTTGGTTATCTAAAAAATGTTAAGTAACACTTAAATTTTTTTCAAATAACTAAGCAATATAATTTTGCAGGATTTAGGTATTAAATAAATGTAATCAACTCATTGAATTGTATTTACACGATTTATTGCAAGAGGTGCTGAAAAGTATTTTAATGATTGGCATACATAAGATCGTGCTGCATATGTTTATAATTAATTAAATAAATACAAAAAAAAATAAAGTTAACTCATTATTTTCAAAGAATATTGCGTACAATTTTCCGAAATATTTCTATTCTTCATGACATGACTGGATTTCCGTAGCCAAATATCAATTCTGATGCAAACAAATACATTTAAAATTTGTACTGAAAAACTATACAAACTTCTAATCTTGTTTTCTCATAGCGTGCACTGGCGTGTAATACGCACTTATACTTTCAAGCTGCCCTTTTTGATTTTTAGGTCTATTCACCGTATAACGCGCATCCCCTTTCTATAAAATGTACGTGCGCAAAACTCTCACATTTTAATGTCATTTATTCGAGATATTATCACACGCTTTAAGGAAAATAGTATAGTTTTAGAATTACATTTCCGTAATGTGTTCATAAGAAAGGCCATTACCTTTAAATAAACATACGTAGATGTCAAACTTTTTTTATGCTATCATCTCTTTTATTATTTTTAAAGCTATCATTTTTATATACGACAAATAACGCGCACTAGTAAATTTCGATCTTATTTTTTGTGATCAAAGTGCGCGTTATGTGCCGGATTTTACGGTATTGCTTTTGAAGAGTTTCCTTTTGTACGATATTGCTTTTGGTAGACTAATAACATGGGATCTCAAAGTTCCCAAGTAGTAATGCGTAAAAGTTAAGGGAATACCTGTCAGAGAGTACAAAATGCGGTGTCATTGTCTGACTGTATATAAATGAAAAAGTTTTTTGAAAAAAAAACTCATATTACGAAACATCAAAATGCAATTAATTTAGAAAACACTTTGCTATCTTCAATTTATGTTTTGCTTTTTGATAAACTTTTTGTGAGATTGCTAAATTAGTTGAATTTCATTAATAAATTTAAAAAGGTTCAATTATTTTTCCTGATACATTAAAAAAACAAAGCAGTTTTCTTTCAACAATAACTTAATAGCCTTATGAAGCAAAAGCGTACCTTTTTCACTTTTGCGCTTAACACACACACACACATATTACATTTAATACCTCGATTTCCTCTTTATTTATGTGAACAAATTGATTTATTTCAGTTTTTTTTTAAGATGACAGCATAATTTAATAATAATACACATCGTGAGTTTTACAAAAATAATGCAAAAATTTGATATTCCAATGTTTTAAAGCTTTGATTGATTTTAAAACAGTATTATTTGCTTAATTATTTATTTGAGAAAATAAGTCCTTTTCACATGAGTTTACTAACACGTTCGCTGGCACGTCAGCATGGCGCTACCTCGTATGCTGACGCCGCTCTGGGACGGCGATCGATTATGATAAGTTATATGATTTATTTTTAGTGTAGTTTTGGAGGTTAAACGAAGAGGTTTTTAAGGCATATTAGTGAAGCATTATTTTTATATTTTATGGGCTTGGTTTAAAAATTTTGTGTTAAAATTTTTTTATATCCGTTTTTAAAAATGACTGGCATTACAAATGTAGCAGGGCCTTCACAGCCTAGGAAAAGGAATGTAAATAAAAAATTAACTGAAGCCGAAACATTAGAATTACTAGATTGTACTAAACATGAAAATAAAAGGTTTTTCCGGTTTTACTACTAAAATATAAGGAATGTTTTTAATAATCAAAACAATATTTTATAATTCGGCTTCTGAGGATGGATATATCAAAATTTTACTGGCAGCGAATGTGTTAAAATACTAAATTTTGAAAAATAAATTACATTAGTTGTGTTGCTCTTTATTTTATTTTAGATCATAATTTTCCACTTTGAGATAAAGCGATAGTCGCAAAGGATCATGGTTTCGAACTCGAGGCCTGTGATGTTTCTCTAGAGTTGTGGATTTGTTTAATCCTGGTGGTACTATATATATATAAAGACAGGGGGTGTAGAAGGGCTGGAGAACGTTAAATTTGTCGAAGCTCATAATCTTCGTTTGGTGTGGTGTGTAAGCGGGAAAAGGGGAGTACAAGCTCAGGTAACTTTTTCGTCATTTGACGAATTTTAAAATTACATGAACCCGTCATATATACTAATAAAAGTTCTCAATGTTTGTATGTATTTTTTATTATGTTTATTAACCTTTCTAGAGAAGTACATATCGAGTAAAAGAGTGTTTACTGAGGAGAGAGAGAGAGAAGTTCTTTAATAATTCTTCCTCATAATTTTTAATCACTTCATGTGACAAGGACGTCACATAAGCTAATATCTCACTCACCAAAAATTCAAAATTTAAGATTCAATTAAGATTTATCGTGCATCGGTCCTTACATACTTATCGGGATCACTCATTTGCTTTGTTTGGAAGTTTGTAGAGAAGTCTGCCAGAGTCACCACAGGGCCGGAGTTCAAAATTACGGTATCCGTCGCCGATAGAAGTCTGATAGATAAAAGGAACAAATAAGGCCAGACGTGTAATACGCGATTTCTCTCGTTGGCAGCACCTATTCCTATTTTTTACAGCGTTGGAATTCAAATTCCTCTTTTTTGGGGTTGCTATATTTGGCTCTTTATGAATTATTGGCTACTTTCAAAATAATTACAATAAAAAAGTGCAATATATTGTATTTTTTGGATATGCTTTGTTGAGTATGCTGTGTTGAGTGTGTGTTTCAGTATGTGTGAATCTAATAACCTATTATAAATATTGTGCGTTTATTGTTTATAACTTTACTACTGAACAATTTCAATGTTTTTTTCAATTTTTGTTTGAATTTTAAGATATAAATATGTTTTCATTGTTTATTTGTTGTATACAAGTTCATTAGAAATATGGTATGTTTATAAAATAAAAATTAAGATTAAATTTTAAAAAAATATTAAATGAAACTTTAAAAACAAATGTGTAGAACTGTAACTATATTGTAGACTTAAAATAGAAGAGTAAAATATTTTAGTTTATTGCTATATTTTTGATTATTTGCAATTTTTAGTAAATTTTTATTAATCCTTATAACATTTGAATCAGGTTTAGCAAATTTTTTCTAAACAGACACTTGAGAATTATGTGATTATTGTTACAAAATCATTTTAACTTTTGCAGTTGAAATTAAATCATATTTTCATTTAGAGCAATTCTTATATATATATAGTATAATATAAAATGAAAAAAATAATAAGACAAAATTATACTACCCACAAAGCTAAATGATAGAAAATAGATTCTAAGAAACACAACTAGAAAAATATTGATATATTAATGATAAAGGAATAAAATTGTGTTTTATATTTATCTATATCATATTGAGACCATTGTAAAATGGTAAGAATTACATGCATTGCCTTTTAAATACTGTTTAAAATTAAAATTGCTTTCAGCTTATACTAAACAAAAATTGACTTGAATTCCATATAATTTTTCAGTTAAAAAATAGTCCAAAATTATGTTAATATTGTGATTTAGCTAACGTATAAAGGGGATAATTTATTTTTCAGTTATGTTCTTACTTTGCTCAAAATTCATTATAACCATTGTTCACAATAGATTCATATTTCAGCTATGCTCAAAACGTGTGATTAAACTTAAAATTCTGTAGTATAAAGCTGAAAACATTTTTAAAAAATTGTTAAAAAGTATAGTATCATAATCATTTCAATCTTCAGTTGGTATTGAGGTACTTTTTTAAAAAAAATTTTAAAGTAAATTTTATGAAACAGTACCTTTTTTTAGCTTTATTGAGTAGAGATAATTTTAAAATAAGTTTTAAGTATTTCAAAATAACTTGATGTATATTTTGCTCGGAACACATATTCCAGTGAAAACGAGGTTTTGTTATAGGTTTTGAAAAAAAAAGCTTTTTTCATACAGAATTCTTTTTTTAAAAAAATGAGATTTCTAATAATAAGAATATATTATATTACACGACAGTGGCTGTTTTCTTTCATTGAATTATAATTTCTTGAAATATTTTTTTTATTTGATGTATTGAGATATACAAATTAAATATTTGTTTTAAAAAATGAGATTGATTTTTCCTGAAAATTTTATTTCAATGAAGAAAAATGTATAAATTTTTCTTCCTCCTTTTTTTTAAATTTGGGGGTTGTTAAGAAGAAAGAATAATACATTTTTTCCTTCTTATGTTTAATTCCTTTAATAATTTCCTTTGAACTTGATTGTACATTATCCCCAATTTCCCGGGACTGTTCCGAATGTTCAGTGCTTGCTTCGATTTTTCACTACTCGGTTTTAGTCCCAAATTTAGAGCATATATATATTTTTTAACTATCAATGCTGCACTGTCCAGAAATGCCTTCACTTATTCAAATAAGATGTGCCAATTTCAGAAGTAGATGGAAATACAACTGCATATTTTAATAAGAACCTGAAGTTATAATTGTTCAAATGTTTAAAACTGTCAGAGTTCCCCATTTTTTCTTCCTGGACACTAAGGCTGCAACTTAGCCAGTATTTAGCACCATAAACAATTCAGCAGCTTTTGTAACAAAACTGCCCTGACTTAAATAAGATAATAACAGAAAAAGATGTTCTGAAAAATATTCATGCTTTTGAGAAATATGAGGGTACTTCAAAATAATTTAGAAGGGTTGTAGATTTATTATTTTTTTAAAAAAATGAATACTGAATTTTTATATATATAATTTGTTATTTATATATATATATTAAAAACATATCATTATTAAAAAATAAAACAAAAAGTTATTTATTTTGGTATAAATATTTCTTGACCAAGATACTACCTCCACCACACAATTATAATAAAATAATTTATTTGTAAAAAAATCTATATATATATATATTACATTTTGAACTTCAAAATCTTTGTTATCTTAATATATTGAAGCAGCTATTCATTTTGAAATGACATTTTTGATAGGAAGGAATAATATTTGCTCACCACATTCCTCTTAACTATTTTTTATTTCAATATATGTAAATTTAGTGAGGAAGTACTTGATCTTATAATTTACTGTTATGTGTGTGTTGAATAATTTTTTTAAAAAATTGTTTCAAATGTATAAAATTTCAATCAATATTCAATAACTTGACTTGCTATCTTTGTATACTTTTTATGTGGAGGATTTAATCAGATAACATTTCATTCTCCTAAATTCCACACCACCACACATTCACAATAGGAAGCTGTCATTTTTAGAATTTCAGTGTTGACTGAAATGTTAACTTCTTTGTATTCAGTTTCTTTTATTTTATTTAAACAAATATGAATGCAGTTTTTAAATTTCTTTTTTAAAACACTACTATCTTTCCAACTCTAATCCAGGGATTATATTTCTAAAATTTTAAAGCATTTTAATAAATTGTGTACAAATCAGGATTAATTAAAATTATAAAATTAATTGCTGAAGCCCATCCTACGTATGGGCTGCAGCCCAGGGCCCCCTGGGTTCTAGGGCCCGTTCCTGCTGAAGATAACAAACAGAAAAAGATGCTTACAATCAAAAGAGTATTAAAATAACAAACCAGTAAAAAATACAATTCAAAAATAAAATACCCGAAATACCATACCAAATTCATTTTA